>JAQQZT010000015.1:12423145-12437915 GCA_030068275.1 Clarias platycephalus | reverse complement strand
CTCAAGTACACAGTTATAATCTCAGCATATATATATATATATATATATATAAAAGAGATATATATATATATATAAATATATATATATATATCTTTTTATTTATTTATTTATTTTTTTTTTTTTTACATGCCTATAGTTTTATTTTTGGTGTCCTTCTTTCCTAGACAACCTTAGTAAAAGAGAGTCACCACCAAAAATGAACAAATAAACATGATCTAACCGTCTCCATTCTCGTCCACCAGTTCAAATATTCGGTCCACCACCTGGTCTGGGGTAAGTAGGTGACACTCTTCATCCAGCTCTCCGTGGCAGGCTTTCTTCATTCGGTAGATTGACTAGAAAATCACAAATTGAAGCAGCTTAAGAACAGTTTTTTGCATATATGATTTTTTTTTAAATAGAGGAAACACTAATTTGTCTCTTATGCTAATCTATTATTATATTCTAGTATGTGTGTGGGTAACATGCTTTGAGTGCCCTAGCGGTGAAAGTTAACAGACCTTTCAGAGTTCAAACTTAGTTTCATCATTCTCTAACTCTTAAACAAAATGATAGGTGTTTCATAACTATTGTCATTGCACTAATCATGCTCTGTAACATTTGGGTTTATTTGACTCAGTTTGACTAAATAATGAGAAAGAGGCAGGAGGTGATTACCTCCACAATCTCCTTTAGCTCCGTCTTGTCAATGCAACCGCTCCCATCTTTATCATACATTTTGAAAGTCCATTTGAGTTTGTGCTCCAGCTTCCCTCGCAATACCAAGTTCAATGCTGCAACATATTCCAGAAAATCAATAGTGTTGTCCTATTGTAAAATAAGAAAACCAGTATTAAATGATGCGAAAATCAATGTTTTTAAAGCACAGGGAGACTTCCTTAGTCTCACTGTCAAAATAAATCCATTAGAATCAGTATCAGTGCACTAAAATAACTGCATTACTCACCCCATTTTTATCAAAAGCACGGAACATGTTCTCAATGTAGTCTGCAGCTTCCTGATTGTCAGTCACGCCAAAGAAGCTCTTGAACTCATGCTTGAAAAGGGTTCCGCTTGGGCATTCCACCACAAACTTTTTATACCACTCCTGTAGTTCAGCAACATCGATTTCCTTATCGTCCGTCTCCTCACTGAGCCGCTGACCCATCGCGCAAATGGGTCTGAAAAGCTCTTTTTCAGCTTCTTAACCAAAAATGCTCATTCTTGCATTTCAGCTTTTGTCAATATGACATTCTGAACAATACTAGTACAGATTTATATCTTGTAACTTGCAGCTACATAGCAAACACTGGATGACTAATAAAGAAATTGAAAAACTTTGAAAACAGTTCAACATGTCAGACAAAATGCAACTGGAGTTTCTCTGGCCTCGTGCTTATACCCTACTCTTTTGGGATCCAGTACAAGGATTGTTCCAGGTCACATGACAACAGGGATTATTCATATCAACATGTCTCACTCAATTAGTTCAGAAGGAGATCATGAGAAGCTTTCCCATAGTTTATCATTTAGAACATACACTATTCCCAGAGGACATTTGGGGTACTCTAGGAAGAGTACACAATATATCTACCTAATAAACTTTTTCATCATTAACCACTTTTAATGATGTTAACTTAATATCAGTTTCAGCTTCTGTCAGAAATGTCTTTATCATTAGCTGAGGACTGTACAAAACATCAAGATGTACAGGATTATATGTTCTATTCCATGCAGAAACCCGATCAATATAATGAATTATTTATGATAGCCATACTATACAATTCCTTTTGTTCTTATAGGCTTTAATAAAATGCTAAAGAATGGCTAAGGACTTAATATTTTGAACCACGGGTACTTTATAAGCTCAATTCACAACTGCTTGAAACAGCTGGGTCCACAAAGATCTGTTTCTGCATTCTTTCTTACATTAGAAAAACTTGCTTTTGAAAATGCAGAGACATGCTCAGTGTTGAGAGATATGCTTTGTTTTGCTCTATGAGTAACATAATGATAAACTGTCTATTTGCGAAAACGAGTTCCTTTCTTAATTTGTAAAAATGTCTGAACAGGTAATGTGTACGGCTTAGCCTACATGTGTAACTAGTGTAGTATTTGTGTGGAAATACCCTGAGGCCTGTGAACTTCAATGGCCTATTTCAATATGCTGACTGTATATTTCATGAGGATAAGCTCTCTTACCCTAGAGGTGTCAAGGCAGTCAAAGGCATTAAGGAAGGTCTTTATTGGATTACCACCCATCACACTGGGAGAAATGAGAGGGAGAGAAACAGGCCAAAAAATGATGTAAATTTCACTAACCCCTTTGGGTGTATCATATGCAGGTGATATGACACCCGCTGAAATTGTGAAAATGTTATTTGGAAGTAATGATTTTTTTCTTTATGTTACATAAGTATAAATAGTGGAACAAATATAATTTTGCATCCTCATGGGGTGGAGTAATCAGATTTGCATGATATATAAAGAATATATTTTCTAAAATGGCTCAGATGAATTATGCGCATTCATAAGTGAATTTAAATACCCGTGTTGTTAGTGGAATATTACACTGTCTCTGCATATAAACAGCACACTACTGATTATTAGAAATCATGTTCCATTGTAATTATTTAAACATTACTCAGAAACACATGACAGCATTTAAGTTCAATAATGTTTAAATTATAATATCAGTCTGATTCCTTTAATAAATCTTGTCTATTTTCTGCCATGATGCAATATTTGAAAACGTCCCTAGATGTCAGTACTTCATCGGGTCCGCTGTGGCACAGCATATCATTGGTTGCTAGGTTCATGATGGTGTGTTCTGCTTGACAACCTCTGTAAAAGAGTAATAACAACGCAATTTGATATAAAAGTGACTGAATTGATAACTAAATGATAATCAAAATTAGTAACCTATGGTGTCATGTATGAAACTGGTTACCTGACATTATGTATAACCATCAATAACAGCATGTAACCTTTAAAGGTTTGGCTGTAGTCTTTACCCCAAATGAAAAATCAGTAAAGGTAAAAATCCATGACAGTATGTTCTGTTCAGAATATGCAATCTCTCAATATCAAGGCTAGTTGCCAGGGTAGCGGATACAAAAATACTATTTTCTCTTTAGCTTTTTTCTTGCACAATGTCAGAATAAAGATAAAATGTCAAGGAGCTTATAGTTTATTCCCTGTGATTGGCACAATTTATGAATCCTAATAGTCCAGCTCATTAGCGTCTAACAAATAGAGGGGAAAAACAAGGCAAAAATAAAATTGTTTACCTAGCCAAGCTAATGTTGTAGGGAGGTCATATCCTAATACTAGGACATGTAAGAATCTACCAGACACAAAATTTCAGCACACTTTGAACTCTTCTCTGTTCTGAATTAATGAAATAAACAAAATGGGATACTGTTCGGTATAAAAAATGGCAGGATAAAAATACTTTTACACAGAGTAAACTGGATCATCTGTCCCAAAATATGAACCTGAGCTACCAGGCTGCTGAATGTGGAGACATAAATCGAAGCAATAACAGGCAAGGCAGCAAAGCCAAAAAACCATTTGTGGCTCTCTTACAAGAGCCCATGGCAACCTTTGAAGATGTTCTGGTGGCTTCTACCTCATCTATAATGAATAGTTGTGACATTTGAGCACAATCCATTTGTCATCTTCTATGAGCTGGCCAGATGTATTCATGGTCCGGGGCAGGAGATGAGGCATGCTGTCACGTTTAGCTGAAATCAGTGGAAAGAAATGAGGCCAAACAGAGGCAGACAATAAAACAGTATTGGACAGCAATGGTCAAATCTTTTATTACAGGAGTCATAGTAGAGGCACTATCTCACATATAGGCACTGAACTACTGGACTGGAGCCGCTGGCACAAGCTTGCACGAACCCGTGTTTCCCAGAGCGCTGTCAGCAACTATGCCAGTCTGAGTGAAGGTTTGTGTATGATATGCTTTTACAATATGCACTGGAAGATGGAAAGGTTAATTATGTGGTCTGTCATTAATGATGAATTAGTTTCAGTTAAATGCTGTACGACTATGCTGTATGTAATCATTACATTCAAGTTTGTTTGTTTTTTTCCTTGATGCCACTTTGAGACAGAAACTTGACAAAAAAATGACCTCCAATCTCCACAGACTCACAACAATGGATTAGAATAAATCCAACACCAGGCCACTTCACTACAATGTGAATCTGCTACTCTTCAGATTGCAATTCTAAAATTCTTGACATCAACGTGAATCTGCCTATTAAAGCTTCTCCACTTAAAGTTGGTAATGTGATACATCAAAGTTGCCACATGTGCCACAGCCTCAGTGGTGGTCTTCATTAACTGCCCCAGCATAGACAAGTCTTGCCTTTCTACTTGACTACAAATTAATGCCTCTGGCTGTATAAGTTTAATGTTCTTTAAAAAAGTCAAGGCTGATGCCAGTTTAGATGGTTTCATTTAAAATTGCTTCAGATTGATTGTCATAAGAGTATGAGCATGTTGGAAAAATGATCCTGGAGAGTAGGGATATTAATGTACCTGCTCATATACGATTAATGCTAATTCATAATCATAATTTGTATTAGAAAAAAATATATAAGAAGAATGTTCTGCTATTAATATGTCTGTTAAAATGAAGTTGTGTGTGCAGGTTAAACCTGCAGGGTTAACAGTCCTGCTAATGAAAGCAGCATAACACTACAAACACATTGGCCCTTATTCATCAAAGTTGCAACGAAACGAGCAGAGATTTGAGATTCGCTCAGGCAAATCTGAGCTACAGCTGTTGTCCAACATTAAAATAAATGTTTCATGAGGTTAATGAATCAACCTCAGCTGTGTAAAATGCCCTAAAGTTTTTAGGTGTTGTAAAAGTGAGCCAATAAAAGCAAAGCATTCCCCTGGGTAGAATTTGAGAAAAGAACAAAAAGGAGAAAATACTTTTCATCGAATCTGAGTTAGCGATTCTTGTGTATCCTCGTCAAAAATGACATAGAAAGTGTGCACAAAATAAAAACTTGAATTGAACTCCAGCCAACTGTTAACACTATGTCCCTAACAACACTAACAAAATGTTTGCATTCATTTATTCATTATTTTATTGAAATTCTTATACAGTAAGTGTGTAAAGTCATGTAGACATGGCTGTTTTTTTTTAATTAAAAACAAGAACATGATTATTTTGAAATTATTTTGAAATTGGGTCTTAATTATATAGCTGAGCCACATTAAATAAAAATTTGTAAAGACATGAATCAAAGTCTGAAAATGGAGCTTCAAATCATGTTTGTAAGTTTTACCCTTGATACGAAAATATGTAACCTTAAAAACTGTAAGTAATTAAACACATTGTCTTTTTATTTGTCTTTAAATAGTAAGACCTGTACTCAAGACCTGTACCCCTGACCTGTAACGGCACAATGCATATAATTATGCAGATCCAGGCTCGGAGCTTCAGTTCATGTTATGTATGTTCATGTAAATATAATAATTAGAAAAAAATATGATCACAGTGACTTTAGTGAATTGTAGTATTATTGTGCTGATAAGAATTATGTTGTAGCCAATCACTAACTTAAGGTTCATCAATGTGTGGTGCATTCTGAGAGCCTTTCCTGTTGTGCACAGTTGCTAATTAGATGTTTTTTTATTTATTTTTTATTTTTTTTACACAACATGCTGTGCAAACTCTGTGAACTGTTCTGCAGAAAAAATCCCAGGAGATCAGCAATTTCTGGAATACTTAAACCAACTTACATCAAACCACTGTTGTGGTCACATTTTTCCCATTCTGATGTTTTACGTGTATGTGGGCATAGCTGTTGATCTGTATCCGCATGAATTTATGCATTGTGCTGCTTAACATGATGCAAATTATCTGAGCAACCCTGATTATGAACATTAGTTTTTCTGTTGTTTTCCATGCCTCTCTACCATACTCTACCTTCGACAATTAATCTGCAAATCAGGCATTTTTCAGGTTGTTAAAAAGTCGCTCTCAAGATTATGCACACTCTAAGCAGAAGAGAGTTTGATATAGACATACCAAATCGATGAAAAAGTATTTGCCTGGAGAGGGTGAAATTTGTGTGGCACGGTAGTGTAGTGGTTAGCACTGTTGCCCTGCACCTGAAGGGTCTGGGTTCGATTCCTGACCAGGCTCGAATCCCATCTCGGTGTGCATGGAGTCTGCATGTTCTCCCCGTGCTTGGTGGGTTTCCTCCGGGGACTCTGGTTTCCTCCCACAGTCCAAAGAACTGCGGATTAGGCTAATTGGCATTCCCAAATTGCCCATAGTGTGTGAATGAGAGTGTATGTGTGTGTCCTGCGATGGATTGGCACACTATTCAGGGTGTACCCTGCCTTGTGCCCTAAGTCTCCTGGGATAGGCTCCAGGTCCCCGCGACCCTGAATTCAGGATAAAGCGATGAGTAAGTGAGAGTGAGGTTGAAATTTGCGTCTGCTCGTTTTATGATTGGTTACGCAGCCTTGGTGAATAAGGGTTAATGTCTAAGATCTTCTTGTTTAAGTGTACCGTGTCTGTTGTGTACCACAGGCTTTCATTGCTTCTGATGTAAACATAGCGAAAACCTGTCACAGGCACAGATTTGGAGATATAAAAATGTTTTCTATTGGGAGATTGTAACTGCACATTTTACACACCCTCTATTTTTACTATACACTATATATCCTCTAGACAACTATTTTTATAATGGTGTTTTCTTTGTTCTTTGATTGAGGTCCTCTTTGGCAGGTTTTCTGAATAGGAGGTACATACTCGGCTGTGCTCTGGAATGTGGTACCGGAATGTCAGCACCCATCAGCTTGCACAACCTGCATTTACACACCAAATACAAATGTCAAAACACAGCATCATAGAGAAAAGGACAGACCCAGCACCACGACTCTTCAGAAAAGGATGAGCAATGACAACTTATCACATCACAGATAAGACCAAAACAAACATGTAGACCAACCAACCAAACACAAAGCACCGGAAAAGCTGACTTTAAAATCACTGGTTCAAACTATAGATTCACCACAGGGAAATATGTATAACGAAGAAAACATGGTCAAAATCACAGCAACACTGCTACTCAAGATCAAGGTGACCTGTACACCTCGTGTTCCTTGTTAGAAATTCAATGGGCCAGCATATTCAAGCTCAATGTGTTCACCTAGTAAAAAACTGTCAAATTCTTTTCTCTTTACCATTAGGCTCTCTAAAACCTGATGCTTATCAAAAAGAAAATTCATATTGCTCCTACTCCGCCTGTGTGTGTTCAGAATAGTGGACACATTGCACTCATAGGTCATGTTTCACCTTAAGTATAAAAAAAGAGGTATATCTCTTTCATCATCATTTAATTAATCGCCTTATACACCCCCTGCCTGTACAGAAGCCAGGGGCTGTCACATTCTGTCAAAACCTTATTCAAGCCTTCAAGCCACACACAATGCAGAATACCAAGAACGTGCTTTGACTTTGCAGTGCATTAGACCTTCTGACGGTGTAGCAGGAGGACGGAAATAAGTCGTCCTTTTCTAGAAGTCGAAGTAGCACTTCTTCTTTGCGCACACATTTTCATGTGTTTTCCATCTGGCCAGCTTCACACGCACAGTGTAAAGTGCCATCATGAGCAATCAAATTTCTCCTATGACATGCCGCAAAAGACTACAGCCTGCAGACTATCACAGTTGTCTCATTAGGGACGTGCAAATCTAAACAAACAAGACGCGCTCGCTAAGAGTGGGTGTGTACATGTGTGTGCATGGACCATATGTGCATGGTTCTTTGATCATCATGTTCGCCGGCAGGCCATGTGTCGCTCGAATGCTGGAGGTAAATGAATGTCTTCGTCATTCCACACAGCATTTGTCTCACACAGTTAACCCTTTCTCACAGACATGACTGTGCGTCAGCAGTAAACCCCAGAGACAGTCTAAATATGACAGTGTGAATATGTATGTGTTTTATTATTAGGTACCAGGAGTCCTTGAGAGACAAGCCTGGGGAATTATAATGCCTCAGGGCTATAAAACACCAAGATAATCACACTGCTGGCTGGCTGCCCTGTAGTTTTTTTTTTTTTTTTTTTTTTTTGCCATGTCCATCATATCAATAAAAAAATGAGCAAAGCAAGTAAGTTACTCTTTTAAGAGTCTCAACTTTTGCTCATCAGCTATAGATGGCTGTACTTTTGTAATAAAATGACCGAGTACTGTTTACAATCCAGGGAAGCTTTTTCACAGTGGCATGCTACATCCCAAATATGTAATACTGCACTAAATAGTATGTCAAAGTGTATATTACACCACTATAGATACTGATACTCACAACACAGATACTATTTTGACATACTATTTAAAACGGTAGTAAGCAAATTGGAACACAGTTTTTGTAGGGTGGCTTTCTTTCTTAAAAATTTACCAATACTGACTACTGCCACCTTCTGGTATAGGGACACATAGTATCCTGTCATTCATGGCCGTAGCACACGCATTCCTGTAGTATATTTGACTGCAACTTTTGCATCAATCATCAGCTAGACTTGGCATTTTAGGGCTCTCCTAGTGCTTGCCTCCAGCATTTCTACCTTCTTCTAATACACACATAATATCATATTATAATAATCTATGTGTTAGCTTTGTGCCATTTTCACTAAATCCATGGTGAAACACAAGCACCGGTGAAGTATATACCAAGCATAGGTAATAATGTGATGTACATGTTTTACTGCTTGGACACATACATTCCATGTCTGTACTGTAAATTACCTGACGGGATTGTGTTTGGATCTGAGCATCCACATGACAACCACAGCTCTGTTTAAAAACATAAAAATTTCCATTTTCCATTAAGACTGAGCGTAGACATGGCATGACATCAGCATCATGCTGCTCACTTCTACACTTTTAGAAAACTGCTTTAAATATCACAGGAACCATCAGCCGTCATGCCAAGTGCTCATTTACGGAGTATTACTGATATGATAAATGTGGCTGTTTAAATGTTCCAAACGCATTATTTGGGGCTCTGACACTTCCAAAAAAACCAACAACATGCTATTGCTGTCTACTCTTGACTCACTCTTTCTCCGTTACTGCCTTAAACCGTACCATAAGACGCTACAGCACAGGCAATGATTATTAACCATTAGCGGCATGTTCTTCTCGCTCTAAGAATAATAGTGCTGAATTTCACACATGCATGGCTGTGAAGGTACAAAAACGCACAGACATACGCCTCCACTCCCGCAAAGATCCACTCCGTCTTTGCTTTTTCTCTAATGCAGTAGAAAAAGTGCTAAACATGCTACTGCAGGTGAACTCTGTGGCAGCGTGGTGGATATGGCCCTAAGTTCCTTTAGAGATTAGCCAGAAAAGTACCCTGCTCTGATTGTGGAAAAAAAAAGACACTGCACAGTTCAAAGGCATCTGCACCTCTGCCTGTGTAGTTCTGTGTGTACATAGTTTTTTTGCTTGCTTGTCTGTGACTTCAAAGTCTTTAGTCCATCCAGAGATACATGTTGCTGTCCAGACTACTGTAGATTGTCTCCACTTAACTGTCAGCTGTGCGTGGGAGGAGGACTCAGGCAGAGCAGCACTCTGCAGTTTCATCTGCATGTCTCTTATTCCTGCAGAGTCCAGCGTAAAGTCCTTGATAGGTGCAAGAGAACAGGTTGGTCTATCAGACACTTTCTTGCAGACAGAGGGCCTCCACTGCATTACTGGGACCCTGTGATACTCCTCCGATTAGGAATAGCATGTTCGTGGTCTGTAGAGGGGTACAGGAGCAGCGCGGGGTGGGCATTGGGGCCACAGGCTCCCACCTCCTCTTAACATGATTATAACTCTCTACTGAGCCCAGGGGTGAAGGCTGATTACCTGAGTCACAAAAAAACAAGCATGTTAACACTAGTGTGTACAGGTTTATGCATACAATTAGTTCATGCATAATTATCGAAAATAATTAACTAAAAATAATAAACACAATTGAAATGCTTAATAAAAATAGTAAATAAGTAAATAGTAAATAAGTAAATAGTAAATAAAAATAATCCAATATGTCCTTGCCACCGTCACCCAGGCTTGCTCATCAAGGATAACCTGATAATCATAATTTACACATTTTTCCTTAAACGTATTTCCATCATTTTTTATTCTGTAAAGCGGCTTTGCAACAATGACCATTGTTAAAAATGCTACATAAATAAATTTTCATTTATTTGAATTGAATAAGAGTGTCTGTGATAGTATTCAAAGTGTTTATTTTTCCTGATGAGCTAGAGGAAGAAGGAAGAGGCTCTCATTGTAAGTTTTTCTTAGACAGATGTTCTGAGAACTCAGCACAGTCACATCATTAGCCTGCCTCTCCAGCTGCTCAATCAGCATAACACCATCACAGCAATCCCCCCTCCATCACCCTACAGCACTCACACACACATACACAAATGAGAGCGGATGTTTCTTTTAGACAGAACACCTGCCACCTGGTGAGACTGGAGGCTAATGTAGATTTCGACAGGTGGCACCTTGCAGATATCTGGAAAAAATATGCAGCATGTGCACAGATTCTGCCTCATAGAGTCTTTGATGAGGCAAATCCCTGAAATGTGGGCAGTACGTCATTGCTTCTTCCCCAATATAGATTTTACTCAAACGAGCATCTCAGCAATGCCTAAAAAAATTCTCAACTTTCAACAAACGATATCTTCTCCGTTTCCCAGGGAGAAGCACACTGTGTAGAATGTTCTCTCTCTCTGTCTTCATCGGGTCCGGTGGCGAGACCAGCATCACGCATCATAGCTAAGTTGTACCAGTTTCCATAGAGACTCAAAATGAAGCGCAGATGATGTGAGCATGTGCGCAATGCTGGGGGTGACTTTTGTCATCATAATTTCTCGGAAGAACAAATGCTGGGCCACAGGGGCTCCTGGGGGAGGTAATCAGAAAATGACAATGTGACCGCAGTGTCTGCAGTCTGTACTGAGACGAGCTCTGGCATGGCACACTATGCGTAAGCCCTCATTATTGTTCTGGGAATCTCAATATAGATCACGCTACTCGCATTATGCATACTCTCTACTGTGTGGGTTAAAAATGCTATATTATTCTAGTATTCTACCAGCTGTGGCTAGAATAGGCACAAATTATGTGCTTCATTCAGGGGAGGTGCTAAGGGTGCTATCCAGAACTGATGAGCCATTGTTCAATTTAAATGTTGGTCAAAAACAATCCAAACTTCAGCCATGATCAGAATTATCTTCACTATTATCAGTCAAACTGTACCAGTCAAATGTTTATACATTTGGATTTATTTTCTACATTCTAGAACAAGACAGAAGAGTTCTGTCTCTCATGAAGAAAAGCAAAACCAGGAAAGCAAGACCAAAACTTACCTCTGCTGCAGAATAGAAGTTCATTTAGAGTTACCAGCATCAAAAATCACCAGTTAACATCACCTCAGATTAGAGCTGTCATGAAGGTTTTACAGAGCATAGGTAGCAGACACATCTCAACATCAGCTGTTCATAAATTATTGCATATTGCATGATGCCTTTAGCATTGTTTGACAATGTAGAAAGAAATAATCAGGAGCGACCATGAAGTTAGAAAGTGTGTTTAAACTATTGACCAATAGTGTATGTACATGTAAATGGGAATCCTGCATTCATGCATTTGGTGCATCTAATTGGATAATTAATTAGTAATCTAATTTATCAAGTGTAACGATGCGGCTCTCACGAGGGGCAGAGCCGCGCAAAAATGCTTTGCACTGTTTGGAACGTTTGGAATGCGGCCATTTATAGACACATGGTTGCCAGGCAACGCCGCAATCAGCCTGGATATGCCGCACCTGGCGGCATGTCTATATAAGGGTCCTAATACCTCCGCACTTCGTGCGATCATTTAGGTAGCACCGGTAAGGTATCAGGGTCAAAGACAAAGAAAAGAAAGAAAGAAAGAAAGAAAGAAAGAGACAGAGGCAAAGGCAAAGTCAAAGCCCCATCCCCAGCCTTCCTAATACCCCTATCTCACCTATGCGGTTTCGCGCGGTGGCCGTAAATACGGTTCATTATGATTCACCACGAGTTTTTGGCATTGTGAGTACGTTTCTATCTTTCCGCGCGAAAAATTAAACATGTTTAATTTTTTTGGCGGGTCTCGCGGAAGTTTGTGGAGCTTGGCGAACTTCGCGGAACGTCAGCGAAACATCGGCGGGCAATCGCGGCAACTCACGGTCCTCGACACCGCATCTCACGGTGAGTCAAACCGCACAGGTGAGATAGGGGTATTAGACGCCGGCGAGAGAGATTAAGTTCAGGTTAAGTATAAAGTTTACATAAAAACACAACCCCTCTCTCTCCCCATAAATCCTCGGTAAGGGCAAACGCCCCGAGAGGATAATAGTTTTTGTTATGTTTTCTAGAGCCCCGTCCGTTCTTGTGTAGACGGCGGAGCTCTGTTTATTTTGTATTATTAGTTTTCATTTGTTTCCTTAATTAATAATCCCACGCTATCTCCAAACGGGAAGGTCTTCCAGTGCGTGTCATAAGCTCACAGCCTCCTATTTCACTGATCCCCCTCTAAAGACCTGCGTCAGGGCTCTTATCGTTAAAAAACATTGCGTGGTGCGGCTTTCCATACCGCGCCATGTAACAGAATGATCGCACCACCAGAAGAGCCCGCGGGCTTGGAGAGGGTGCAGGAAATAGTCGAGGGTCAAGCGAGAGTGCTTGATAAGCATGGGGAAGCCCTAACCGCTTTAATTTCGGAGATGCGTGGGATTAATAAGTGCCTCGAGCCATTTTTTTTGGCAGCTCGAGGCACGCGCCATTTCCGGGTTTCCATCTGGCCACGAGTCGATTCCGGAGTCAACTCTTGCCACCCGGATCAGTGGCTCGTACCCGGGATGCCAGCTCGGGGTGGAATGACGCAGCCCTTATGGCTGCATATACACAAGGGCTCTCCGAGCGGCTAAAGGATGAGCTAGCCTTACGTGATCCTCCACAGGATCTGGAGGAATTTTATTGGCTAGCCATCCGGGTGGATAACCGCGTTCGCGAGCGTCAGGCCGGACGTTCCGGCGGCTCAAGGCAGGAAACATCTCCTCCACCCCTCGAAAGCCGCTCCAAGCGCCAAGCCGGTCGCTCCCTTGGCTATAGGCATGAAGCCTCACCTCCGATCATGGAGGCAGAGCATGAGGCTTCCTATCCCGTCCCTGAATTTGAGCCTGAAGAAGAGCTGGAAGAGATGGGAGAGCCCATGCAGATAGGCATGGCCATGCTTGTCCCTCAGTATAGTGGGCAAGCGACCCCTGTGGCTCCCTGGCTGGCCAGCCAATTAAGTCGGGGTGTGTGACGCAGAGGACGGCCCCGGTGATACTACGGCTCGGACGTCATTCCGAGCGAATCTCGTTTCTGGTAATCCAGGTGCCAGAACAGAGAGTAGTGCTGGGGTCCCCCTGGTTACATCGTCACAACCCTCGTTTTGTTGACTGGCCGACCTGTTCCATCGCGAACTGGGGATGTCAGTGCGCCCTAAGCTGCCTTAAGGGTGCCCAACCCCCAGTTCCAGCGCCTACTGCCCCAGTACCCCTTACTACTGCCCTTCAGGGCTACGGGGATGTAAAACCCCGTCGTAAGTCCATACCAAACCGGTTTACACCACGCACCTTATTCCCCCGCATACACCCACCTATGGTGACCGAGCAGCGGAGCACCTGGTTCGGTGCCAAGAGTTTGGGCGACCGAGTGCTCTCTGCTCAGCATACACTGGATCCCAAACCCATCAAAGTGTTGCGCAGGGTCCAGATTGACTCTCGGACGTCGGGGGCCGTCCGTAGAGGGGGGTGGTACTGTAACGATGCGGGTCTCACGAGCCATTTATAGACACACGGTTATCAGTTTTCATTTGTTTCCTTTTAAGTTCTCTTAATTAATAATCCCACGATATCTCCAAACGGGACGGTCTTCCAGTGCGTGTCATAAGCACTCTCACAGCCTCCTCCTATTTTCCACAGCTGCTCTCAGCAGCTGGCAGTATAAAGTACAGTACTAATATGAGAATCTGTCTGATATGTTTCATGTACTAAACATATCTAAAACTAAGTGGATACATCTCTAGAAATTGTTGAAATATGTGTTGAAAAAAGTTTAAAAAGTAGCACCAAATTTTCAAATATAAATGCGAAGTCTAACGTTTGTACATTAAGTTATCTAGGCACCGTTTTTCTGAGGGGATGGGTTTGTAGTGATGGTGATAGTTGTAAATGATCAAATGCAATAGTATGCTATTTTTTACATTTGAAAATTCACGAGTATTAACCATCTTAAAATTATCAATACAATACTACCGTATATGCTATCATAAAAAAATCTGTAGATTATGTACTAATCTAGACAACCGAAATTAGTTGGCTGAAACATGCATATTAAGCTATTTTGCTAATTTCTAGCAGTACAGTGGAACCTCAGATTACGAGTAACGCGGTTTACGAGTGTTCCGCAAGACGAGCAAAGATTTTTAATAAATTTTTACTTGAAAAACGAGTGTCGTCTTGGTTTACGAGCACCGAGTATCATGTATATCATCATGTATTTACAGCCCCACTCCTCTCAGGTTCCCAAACAAACACAACTCTTCTCTGTCGCGATTGTTTTCAAAGGTGAGGAGCTGGTTAATTATTATTATTTTTTTGTTGTTGTTGTTGTTTTACTTTACAGCAGTGATTCTGTTAGTTTGCGCTCACACGAGTGTCATTAGCGATGTT
>JAQQZT010000015.1:12407223-12418307 GCA_030068275.1 Clarias platycephalus | reverse complement strand
AACCTAGTTAACCCAGTGTAAGTATGTATCCAGTGATGTAAACTTTAAAGCACTTTTTGTAAGTCGCTCTGGATAAGTCTGCCAAATGCCTAAATGTAAATGTAAATGTAAATGAACAAATAACTAGCCTGCATGCCAGGACTTGATGACTATGTGTCCAGGCTATTCAATTTATTTTATTTATTCTTGTAACAACCTGAAGAAATTTACTTCAGCAAGTCAAAAACAACCCAATTTTTCGTTTGTTGTGTACATTTTTAAAATCTCAAGCATGTGTTCCTCATCCTGAGCCCCACTGACTGAGGTGCGACATACATCTACTTTTATCAGTCAGATTATTTGCATGATCGGATGACCTTGTCAGAATCAGGAACAACCTGACTGAAATTGTGTGCAAAAAAAGTAGACTAATTGTTCTAATTAATATCTATTGGCGCAGGTTGCTTTAACTTAACATTTTTATTATGTTAATTTCACTCATTGACTTCGGGGCCTCCGATGTATGAAACGTAAAGATATCATTGAAAGAGTGATACATTTATATACTGTAGATGGTAGATTTACTGCCTAGGTTTCCAGGCAACAAAAACATTGAACAAGCATACTAGTGCTGTGACCTGCATGGCTTGTTAATTTGATTTATTAGAGATAATTAAATAATGTCAGATGCTGCTACTTAGTGCTGTCTTGTCAAAAATTCTTTGATTCTAGTTGAGATGCTCTATCAATCTGCAACAAAATGTTCAGTCACATACCGTATAGGTTGTTGGACTGTTACAGTACTGTAGGTCCTAGATCCATACAGTATGTGTATGATAATTTTGGCCAGTTTTCCAACACCTTGTGAAGTCTAGCATGAAATTTTATTTTAAAGATCCTACTCTGATCCGTGAGAATAAATGGAGATAGAGGTTGTAGAATAAGTGAATTTTACTGAGTAGTTCACTCATTACTCTAACAGATTCTAAAGAACTAGCCGGAACATCTCCTGCAAGCAGTGAAATTAGGTGTGTTAGTGTACATGTGCCTGGTTGAGTGACAGTTTTGTTTACCACAAGTGTGTGAATGCAAGGTCACAGCATATCAATGACAGAAGCCAGTGAGCAAAGTAATCATATTTGTCTGAATGTGGTACAGCTGGACAGTTTCTGGATGTGTTTTGCTTTCACTGGCAGAAAACAGCAGGGCTGTTTAGTCATAGTGCTAATAGAAATACCTCATAATGGCCAAAATAAAACACCAGCAGCAGAACAGCCAGTCAGTGCAGCAATGTTAATAGGGGTCCAGCCACATCCCTCTGTGCAGGGACAGTTTTATGTTTTTTTTTGTGCTCAAATAATCAGACCAGGCTCACAATTTATCAAGAAAGCCGGGCCACATTTATCTGAGCTTCAACTTATTTGTTGTATCAAAATCAACAAGGCTGGACATTTTATTACACCATGTTACTGCATCATAAACCTTTAATCATGGACCATTACGTTTTATACAAATATAGAAGAAATTGTATTAATTGAAAATGCTCAGTTTTGTGGACTGAAAACAATGGTTGTCTGACCGGTGAAACTACATTTCTAGATAAACACCTGCAATTTATGTTTTATTACAACATAACCACCAAGCAAAACGGTATCAAATAAAGAAAAAAGAAAGAAACCTATAGTTTTGTAAGACTTATAAAATGGTCACCTTGCAGTACTAATGGACTTTATTAAAGACAGGCACATTTGGAGGATATAATACCTTTTACGCCATGAAATTAAATACTTCAAAACAGTGCTAATAATAAATGCAAAGAATAAATATGTGCTCTGTTACAAAAAGATTAAAAAAAAAAAAAATCATAATTATCATTAATTGATTCAGGTGTTTGTTAAAATGAACAGTTTGACAGCAAATTATGACCAAAATCTTTATTAGACTCATTTTGGCAAGTCATTATTCTCTGGCACACAAGGTTGTGTATACTGTAACAAACACAACAAAGACAGAAGTTTTGAACTTCCATGCTTTAGATAAAGAACAACAGGTAGCGGCTGCATTTTTGATCAAAAGGTGACGCTTCCTGACAAGCCAATCACATCGCTTCTTTCTGTCATGTGATCAGTAAAATGAATTTACTAGCTACAAAGCAAAGGCTGCCATGAGTAAACTACAGTAATTGGATGTTTGGTGAATTTTGAAGCCAAGAAAAAGGATGTTTGCACTGTTATTGGCATTGCAGTTATAGCAGCACTTTCATTGAAAACCCAAACAATTTTAACTTAATATTTTGGCATTTGTGCTTTTTAAAAATTTTTGTGGCTCAAAGAAAACACGCACAAAATATTCCCTGCTTTTTGAACCCTGCTTTTCTAAAATTTCCAAATTGCAAAAATGGAGTTATCTGGTTTTGCTCTCAAACTATTCACATATTACTTCACTTCTTTTATTTATAAAGCACATTTAAAAACAACTCAAGGTTGACCAAAGTGCTGTACACATCAGAAATAAATCAGATTAAAATAAAAATAAGCAAGAATGAAATACAATACATAAATTAATACATCTAAAAACCTGACTCAGAAAAAGTGTTTTGAGTTTTGTTTTAAAAATGGAAAGAGATGATACCATCCGAATTGAAACTTTTCCAGAGTTTGGCCAGCTATAGCAAAAGCACAATCTCCACGATGTTTAAGCCTTGATCTTTGAACAGACAATAACCCAACATAAAAGCCATTATGGTATGTGGGGAATATTTGCAATTGCCTTTGCCTGAAAGGAGGCAGCCTTTTCAATCTCCTCCAAAAAGCCTGCTTTCCGTTAATCTTGCTTGCCTGCCATCTGCAGTTTAGCACGCTCTGTATCGCAAAGGAATTGTAGGTGAAGATATCAATGACTTTGTGGGATAGAGACCAGATGGATGTCCTCCTCTAGGTGCCTGTGACATTGTCAGGGTTATCCACATATAATTTATTGGTGCTGTAATTAATGATAATGACTGTTTTTGTCTTCCCAAGTACTGACTTTGGCATTCTTGTGAAATGTGCTCAAAAGTATGATGTTCTTGTTCTTCTTTGGCATATAACAGACAACAGTGGTGCTTGGGGTAAAAGGACCTTGGGGGAAAATACTTTCCTTTTTGGAATTAGAACTAAATGTTCTAGAACTAAACAAGCTCAGGCTTGTTCCTTCCCACAGTAACAACCATTGAAAGGTTCCTTGTCTCATGGCTGAGCAAGTTCAAGAGATGAAGAAGAAATTATCATAGCCACGACACCACCAATTGAGTTAAGTTATAAGGGCTCGGGTATTGTTTACAGTCTCTCGCATATATATTTTGGTTGCATGGAAATTTGACTGGAAACTTGACGGGTGACCTGTTTCTTGTTACTATGTTTGAAGGTACTGTACAGAAGCTGGCCTGGGTAGGAATCCTGGCAGATAACTATAGTAGAGAGATGGGCAGTTCCCTACAGTAGATAGGTACAATGTCCCCCTTGATCTCTGTCTTCACTGGCCCAATCACAGAAACACACACAAGCCAGACTACACTTTTACTCTTTCAAGTTTCCCAACCATTCCCAAGCACCCAATACCAGTTACTTTGATTGATTTATTCTGGTCATTATTAAATGCTACATATAAAATCTGATCGTGAATATAATGATTGTACAATAATTTGTACCAGGTACATGGAAAAAATATATAATCTGGGTCACTTTGGAAAAAGCTATAAAAATCTAGGGCAAAACTTTCGTCATGTATGTGTTTTTACTGTTCTCATGTCAAAACGTGTCAAAAATTATCCCAACAATATGTACTGGTTAAACACATTCATTAGTATAATTTATTTTACACGCTGCACTTCCATCTTCAATAAAATTTTATAGTTGTTTTTTGTTATTGTTTTTATCAGGTAACATAAACATCATTTCCTATTTTTAAATGTACAGTATTTCTTCCAGGATTTGTTCTCTTATAAGAGCTGATATTTTTCTATAACTTTTTTACACCTCAAAAGAAAATTATAGAATTGGGATAAAAAGTGGGACTCCAAATTTTGTCCAGTACTTATTTACTGAAATGTGACCTACAGTATAAATATCTAAGATTTTAGTCATGGAGATGAAGCTGCATTAATAAACATAATTACTTATGAGCTCATTTGAGCATTAAGTATTGTATGTGGTATATTATGACAGTCGTAAAGTAGTGTTTGTGGTGTATAATGACAGTCGTTGCCCTCAACAAACCTCTCGCAGTTGTCATGGATGAGTTATGTCTGCAATATGGCACACTCCATTAGCACTTACCCAGCCCCCCGGCAACAATCACCCTTCCACCAAGACAGCCAGCCACGAAGTCTGCCCGCTTTTCTCGCATCCGGGAGCTCCTTGTGGGCTTCAGCCAAACACCTACACAAAGATCCACATGGACAAAGGTCAGGATAGAGGTCATGTGGGATCTGACAACTGAAGGGGAAAAAATTCTAATTTTTGTATTAAATGTATGTGTTCCTTCTTTGATGCTTTGCTTAAGTATAGCATAAGTATGAGAACTGGCATGTTTTTTAAACAATTAATCAGGAAACTTACTGTCCAGCAGGAGTATGTCCCATAGTGTGGTATGTGTACTGATATAAGTGTGAGTGCTCTGCAAAATGCCTTGATAATAAATGTAATAACACAAAACAAGCAGAACGGCCAGTAGACGTGGACAGGTCAACACTAGTCAAGCCACACACATTTGATCTCCAGTTGAGCCATCTGCCTTCTAAACAAACACACAGTGCTGAAAAATGTGCAGGCTGTTTATCTCAAGAAAGATTCTCAGTCAGGTCTACTGCAGTGCGTGACTGTCCTTTATTGGCCCCCTGGTTCTCCACTGTACTGCACTATTTTCTCCTATCTCTGCCTGAGAACCTTCTGCTCTGTTCAGAAGTGAATTCGTCTGTGGATCAGACTTATGTGTGATCAGACTCAGGCGCTTCCCATGGGTTTTCATAATAATGTATGATTACATTTTTATTACAGATTTTATTTAATTAAGGTAAAAATATCCAGCTGGTTAACAATATACAACAAAACAGCACTGTTTTCATCTAATAAATGTATAAAGTAACATGCATAAATGTGTGCAAGAATTTTCGATACCAACAACCCCAAATTCCAAACAATCTAAATTATTAACGGAATACTTACAGTATTGTATATTAATATCAGTCTAATGCAGAGATCAAAAGGCATTAAAGAGAAAACTTTTAAATAGTCAATAATGGATGCAGACAGAATGACAGTTTATAAGCTGTTTATAAGCTCCAAAGTGCAGAAAGGTCACATTTTCCTTTCTTCCTCTGTAAGATTTAAGATTCATGCTATGTCCGTCAGTCATTCACTTAGAATTCACAGGAATCCACTAAAACACAATAAATGGCGAACTCTTACACTATGATTTTATCAATCGATGTCACAGCTCGTGAGTCACTACATAGTAATTACTTCTTATTCTGGCTTTTGTATGAAAAGCTATACATTTGCTACTGTATATATGATACAGTTTTACACATTTAACTATGCTTTTAATTATTTCATCATTCAAAGCTGTCATTTCCTAAATATCAGAAAATGAAGACTGCTCTATCCTCTTATTTACATCTTTTGATCTCAAACCCGAATGTCTTTAGTGAATATAGCAGAAAAATAATTGTCCTTGCCATTCCAATACTTTAGAAGGGTTTACAGTATACAGTATGTATTTATCCATTTCCTTTCATGCCCTTCTCCTGATCCTATTCTATTAGGTGCCTGTAACTTTAAGAATTGCATTAGGAAGAAGAGAAGCAGGAGGAACTTTAGCTATATACAGAACTTAATAAAACCTTACCTGATGTAGTCTTTCACAAATAATAAACTAACATCCTTAACCTTTCGGCCTACTCTAGCTTTTCTTTTTCGTTCTCTGTCTCGGTCTCTAGATCTGTTCTCTAAGCCTTTTCTCCCCTTAAATTTCCTCTCCATGGTAACAGGGTGATGAAAGGAGATGTAGATGGAGCTTTTGTGCTCCACATGATTAAGATGAGTCAACAACCCTCTGAGATGAGACTTCATTCACAAAGGACATTCTTTGGAGTCACACAGTGTCTGAACCCTGCAGTTTCACTCTCGTTGTCGGTAGGAAACATATTGAAACACTGTTGATTTGATCTTGGTGGGTTTCCTTGGTCTTGTCTTTTTTTTTTTTTAATGGTAAACCAGACATTTAAGATTTAGCAAGGAGATATGCAAAATTATAAAATAAACTCTTCTTGGGATCCTTAGCCTCATTAAAGGAAATCATCCGGGACTGTTAAACATGTACAGAACCACAGGAATGTTGTTAATTACTAAGAGACATACTCAAAGCATCCACTGCAGACATCCACTGCATGTTAACCTCTTAAAAATAAAAAATCTAACTATGTACAAAATACATCCATGTTTTAATGGCATGAGTTGACCAAATCAGAACAAGAGCTTTGGTTAATGAACTCATCAAATGGTAGAATAGAGAAAAATGTGATTTGGTGATCTTGGTGATGAAGTCAGAGGAGAATGGCCAGACTGGTTCAAGCTAAGAGAAAGATACTTTAAATAAACACTCTAAACAATCATGCAGAGCAGGAAAGCAATTCAGAAATCACACAATGTGAAGTAGATGGTCTACTGTACAACAGTGGCAATGATAACAAGTCTTTTCATCACTGCATGAATGAGCAGGTGCACAGGTGTTCCAATTAAAGTGGCCAGTGAGTGCATATGACCTTATATACAGTTGAAGACAGATGTTGATGTACACCTATGTTGAAGGCATTAAAACAGTTTTTTTTTTTTTAACCACTCCACATATTTCATGTTAACAAACAATTTTTTGAGGCAAATCGGTTACTTTATGCATGGCAGTAATTTTCCCAACAATTATTTACAGATGATTTCACTCATAATTCACTATATCACAACTCCAGTGGGTCAGTAGTTTAAATACACTCAGTTGACTGGTCATTTAAACAGCTTCGAAAATTCCAGAAAATTATGTCATGGCTTTAGAAGCTCCTGAAAGATTTGCCATCATTTGAATGAATTGGAGGTGCACCTGTGTGTAGCACTTTCCTGGAACCATATTTATCTGTAAAAACAATACTACAGTACGCATCTGTGATGACCATGGGGCTATTTATCCATCATACCGCTCAGGAAGGACACATTTTGTCTCCTAGGGATGTACAAAAAGTACAAATCAAGTCCAAAGAACCTCATACAGGAATCAGGTCCAAAAACATCTATAGCCACAGTAAAATGAGAAAGATATCAAAATAACCTGATAGGCTGCTCAGCAAGGAACAAGCTAATGTTCCAAAACTGCGATAACAAAACCAGACTCTTGTTTGCAGCTGCACATGGGGACAAAGATATTACCTATTTGAGAAATGTCCTCTGGTCTAATGAAACAGAATTTAGACTGTTTGTCCAAAATGATCATCTTTGTCCAGGGGAGGTCTTGCAAGCCAAAGAACACAATCGCAACCGTGAAACACAGCATCATGTTGTGGGCGTACTGGTGCACTTCACAAAATAGATGGTATCATGAGCAAGGAATATTAATTAGGTATTGAAGCAAAATCTCAGCCTTAAGGTGTATGTGAACTTCTGACTTCAACTGTTTGTGCATAAGTAGCATCTTAAACAAAGATTACAGACTCTAAAGGTTTAGAATAGTATTTCAATGAAACACCTCAATAGGAGGGGTACAACTCAGCAATGTTATATGTTACAGCTGGTGACTTGATATTTTCAGGTAAAATATGACTATTTCTTGTTGACACGGAGGTTCATGTCTGATTGGTTTGTCTCCATATGACTTGGTGACTTCAAGGAAACAAAGTCATGTGAGTTAGTTTCTGCAATATTTAAAGAAATATTTAGAGACGATGCAGGCCTCTAATTGTGTTCGCCTCATTTTACTGAGTGCTGTCACCCTTGACATTTAAAAAGTAAGCCTTCAGCAAACCTTTCATTCAGGCATTAATAAGAAAGTCAGCAAACAATAGCAAGCCTCCCCCTCTTTGTCAAACACATGTGCACTTTAGCTAATGAAGCTCATGAAGCACTGAGACAAAGGTGATTTGGGAAAAGCGTCTTCAGCAGTTTAGTACCAGGAAAGTGCTTTAAAACAAGTTGCTGATAACATTAAAATGGTAATGGACAGAAAAGAATAATTGAAAAAATAGGACAGATGGAAAGAGAGAGAGAGGGGGGGGGGGGGTAAAAGGAGAAAGACACAAGATTAGACATACGCATTTCCATCATCAAGTCTTTCTGAAGCATCCATGGAAAATATACTGCTTCCATTTTTATTGGCACCTTTCAAGTTCTAAATGATGGCTGCTTTAATGCTTTGGACATCTTTTCAAATGGAGCTGTTGTGGTTTATGTGGCATATATTGTTTTGCTCTGAGAGGTCGTTAGAAGAGACATGGAAAGTAACCATAGGGCTTGCTCACAGGCTGATTAAATTGGCGATTTAAATAACTGCTACATGTGTATAAAACCTTGTTTTTATATATTCGCATTTGTTATGTGTATTGGTTATTTGCATGCAAATAATTTCAAGATACAACAATATGGTCATAATGCTGCATGCTGCTAACATGAAATCTGGAGATATATCACATATGCTGTGTGAACTGTATTTGTCCAGACAGAAGAGTTTCAGCAAAGTGTAGACTGCAACCTGTTGTGTTTTACGTTTTTCTTTTTTTTTGTTAAAGGAAGCTTTTGGATCAGTATTATAATAAATATTTAAACTTTTAAGGAATGGCAAGGTTGTTCCCAGTGGGGTAGTGGTCCCAGAAGACCCGAGGAAGACCACTACCCCACTGAAGACCTGTGGAAGACCACTACCCCCATTTTAATTCAATTCCCGCATAGCACAGTCGGGTAGTGGTCTTCCTAACTAGCAAACTCCATGCGCACAGACCTGAGGAAGACCACTACCCCACTGTGCCATGCAGGGATTGAATTGAAATAGTGAATTAAGAGAGAGATTGAGTGAACATTTCTACACTATTACTTTTTTTTTTTTTCATATTTCATTTAGGACTAGAATAAATGACTAGAGGACATTTTTTTCCAAAGATCAAACACTGAATACTTTTAAATGACAGTCAGGAAAGTCTCATACTGTATCTTTAAAGCTTGCAGACATAATTGATTCTGGCAATTACAAAGATCCCATAGACTGCAGCTCTTGGACATTTACTCTTTTTTTTCCAGTAACCAAAAAGGGATTTGAATCCATTACCTTATGCTTATGAGTTGACTACTGAGCTACTGCACATGCATTCAGAACTCTTGCAGGGTTTTTCCTTAATGTTGTTGTGCTATATTCAGACTGCAAAGAAGATGTTATATATTTAAATGAATGCACATAGGTACAACCTTATTCTCTCCCAACGAGGTCTTTCCTGCACTTTAACACCATCATGAAACAGTTACAATATGAATTTATAGTGACTGCTGGCAGACATGTTTTAATGGGTTCAATATATTTCTTAAAAAAGTGCAAATGCAAAACATTGATAATTACAGTCACGTGTAATTACAAAGATGAGAAGTGAGCTTTTCCTATGATCCTTTATTCTATACACTTTTCTATCTCTTCCTCGCAGCAGACACAGCTGTACTCATCACTTTCTCTGCGTGGAACAGGAGGTGTGTGTTGACTGACAGGTCTGCAGACTCAGAACAATGCCCCAGCTGGAAACGCGAACCTGGAAATGTTTATTTAAAGCTCACAAATCAATCATCTCTGACACACACACACACACACACACTTGCAGTATACCGAGACCAGCATATACTGTAGTAGTCGATAGTCTGTTGCTGCTCTTTTGACCCGCGATATTGTATTGAAAACCTACCTCAATTAAACAACATCAAAAATCAGCCAATCTATCATTAAATAAATAATATACAACAAGCCTGCATTTGTCCACAACTCATATCACTTTGTATTATATACTACTAGCTTATGAGCATACTCATCAATAACAGCAAATCAAGACAAAGTGCCTGCTTAATCACACTGAAATCCCACGGGAACGAGTTTCTCTTCAGCTCCCAATAAATCGCTAATGTTCTCTCTCCTGCGGAGTTGCACACTGGAACTGATTTGAGTGGATCAATTGACTAATTCATGGTCATCCCAGTGAGTGCTGTGAATAAGACCTATACGGAAATGTGCTGATTTCAGCCAGCATTTAGCTGAGATCTGGACAATACTATGACTTTCAATAAATGAAGAATATAATTTTTCAAGGTATAATCTTGATAGATTTATAATCTGCACTCATCCACTAGGTATCATTTATTTATTAATTCATCTTCTGTACTGCTTATTCTGTGTGTGTGTTGGGGGGCGGCGGTGTAGCCAATCCAGGGGGACTTAGGGCACAAGGTCCACACACACACACACACACACACACACACACACACACACAGGCACTTCGTACAAGTTGGGAACACCAATTAATCTAATCTGCATGTTTTTGGACTGTGGGATGAAACCAAAGTACCCGGAGGAAACCAAACCAAGCACAAAGAGAACAAACTTCACACACACAGACCCGAGGTGGGAATCGATCTCTCGACCCTGGAGGTGCGAAGCCACAGTGCTAGCCGCCTCACTAGGTATCATCAATATAAATTTTTCCCATTTTCTCATTAAATAATTTGACTTAAAATAAACATGCAAAATATCTTCTGTCAGTTTCTAATACCTCTTGCTTCATTAAAAAAACAACAACAGCAATTTGCCTAAGCTGTAAAATTGTTCAGAATTTAATAATTTAAGTATTTATTTTTACAAAAATAAATAATGGTAAAAATCAGTGTGGTTAGGTTAAACTAATTAACAGGAACCCCGGGTGATGCTGTTTTCCTCTCACAGCCGGAGGTACAGAGAGAGCTGATTGGCCAAGCTCTCTCAGAAGGGAGGGATGAGAGGTACTTGCGCTCCCACATTAATCACGGCTCTACAGCCAATCAGGGGCGTCTGTGAGCTCGCGC
>JAQQZT010000015.1:12394883-12405664 GCA_030068275.1 Clarias platycephalus | reverse complement strand
CACACACACACACACACACACACACACACACACACACACACACACACACACACACACACACACACACACTTAAATACAGTGGTGTCACTATTAAAGCTGCAGGGAATTTCTCAAGTGCCATGCAAGTGCAGCCTGCAGATCTACAGATCTCTCCCTTTGTTTGACACCGTACACTTATACAGGGTAATCAGAACAGTATGTGAGGATATTGGATGGTCGGTAAACTGGGTATATAGCTACATGTTCAGTGCCTTAATTTAAGTGCCAGAACAGACAGAATCACAATAAAAACTGTCACAGCTAATAACTGAGCATGCCCTGCCATGGTACACTCCATCACCAGAAGCCCAGCTGCAAGGACTAAGATGTTAAAGAGGCTCTACTTCCTTCTTACAGAGACACCAGAGCAGCTAATAGACCACAACCAGTCTATTAGCATTAATATTAACATGTTTAGCAAATATGATTGCACTGTCATTTTGCAGCTTCCTCAATTGTATTTGAGATTTAATTCACATCAAGTTATACTCCATATATAGCCAGAGCTTTATAAGAATAGCACACGACATTATACTGTTATTACTGTTTTCACTAGAGCATGACCACATGAACCACAAAACAGCTGCTTGCTAGCAGGGTGCTGGCATCGATTGCGTTGCTGAATCATGATAACCTGGGCCCATTAGCTGATGATGCAAATTTAGAATTGTAATTCACTTACTGCTGCTCACTGTCTGCTTCACTCAACCCGAGACATAGTAATTTACTGCCTGCTGTTTATCCCCAAGGACTTCTTTTTGCTAGCTACTGTAGACCGTAAAAGTGCTGCGAGTCAATCAATTAATACAGTGTCTGAGACCATTTCTTAATCTGGCCCTCTGTTTCTGATGTAAATACAGCATACGCCATACAGTGAGATATTTGTGAAAACATTCTTGTACTTTCCAGACTTGCTTTGCTTTAATCAGATGCTTTTGATTTAGCACAGATGAGAAACAGTCCTATTTGTCGACTAATTGCAGCCTGGATATAGTGCGTCACTCTGTGGGGTTGTTCAATATGTATAAACATTTCTAATGAATGCTTGCTGAGATAGCCATTTGACTACACTAACAAAGTGCTAAATACAAGATGCTTGAAAAGTTAATCATCATCTGCGAGGACTATCATTATAACCCATGCCGCAGAAGTTTTAACATGTTTTTAGTGCCGTTGAGTGTGGAAGAGTAACTGACCATGTGACAGTTTCCAACGCATGCTTTCGCCCACTGTCACACACTCTCCATTAAAAGCGTCAAAATTAATTAAAATGTTGATAGTAATCAAATTCTGTTGCTGTTAAACAGAATAACACAGTACCACCAAGAATTATAAAGCATCATCACTGTTGATCAGACAAGAGACAATAACATTAGCATTTTTATACATTTTCAGCAAAGCAAGCACTAAGATAGGCCGAATCATGTTTACTACCATTAGGATAAGAAATTAATCATTATGATTAATAATGCTGATTATCCCAGAGAGCTGATGAATTCTCACATCTGACTGGTTGTGTTATTGTTCCTTAAATAAATTAATTTACTGGGGCTTTGCAAATGCTGACATAATTTTGCCTTACAATCCACAGATTTAGTTTTAAATGTGTTATTTATTAAAAACTCTGACTAAATATATTCAATATTTCTGAATGAATATGACTTCGGTCAGTGCTTAAAGGTAAGGTTTTGCAGGAAGACGCTTCTGCTCAATGTCGTTTCTCACCAACAAAACAAGCTGCATTTTCTCCTTCTTATCAGCTTCGAGACAGCAGATGAGAGATTGGTGAAAGAATGACTATTTACAGGTGTTAAGAGCTGTTACCTTTTATAATCAAGGTGATAGTAAGCACCAACTCTTTATGTAGAAATACACTAGATGGCCATTGTTAACAGGCATATAACACCTACTGTACTGTATATGCGGTTCTTTACCCCAGGAGACTTAGGGCATGATGCAGGGTACACTCTGGACAAAGTGCCAATCCATACGCACATACTGTAGATGCTCATTCACACACTGCAGGCAATTTGGGAATGTCAATTAGCCTAATATGCCTGTCTTTGAACTGTGGGAGGAAACACCCGGAGGAAAACCACTAAGCACAAAGCGAACATGCAAACTCCATGCATACTGAACATGCAGGAATCGAACCTGGACCCTGGAGGTGCAAGGCAACAGTGCTAACCACAATGCCACTGTGCCACCTCAGAAGCAAAAAATTTTATCCGTTATTATATACAGTAAGTATCAATTCTTCTTCTTGATTATTCTTCTTGATTCTTATTCTTATGCTACAGCATTACACTTTCCCTTTATTGAAAGATAAATAGGATAAACTATTAAAGCTGGGATATTTTTTCCTATTAAAAAAGTTCTTCCTCTATGTTGAAAAAAAAAAAGTATAACTGACATGGGCAAAATTATATTGAATAGAGGTTTGTATTGAACTTAAGAGTCCTGACCTCAATCCCTCCGAACACCTTTGGAATAAACTGGAAAATAGACAGGGCTTCTTAACTGACATCATTGACTGACCTTACTAAAGCTCCTGGAGCTGAATATACAGCCACACTCTAAGATCTATAGTAAAGACGTCCTCGAAAAGTGGAGTTACTGTATCATATCAATTAAATATGAATTTTAAGCTCAGGTGTTCACAAACATTTGACCATACAGTATATTATGACATTTAATGTAGCTGCAACAGGTTGTTCTTTAAAAATATTTAAAGCTGTATTAACTGGCAAACTTTCTGTGGTATAAGAGAAATAAAGCATGAGTGGGTATATTGGCATAAGTTAGTACATCAACGCCAACTAACTAAGTAAAGAAAGAGGTATAAAATTATTATAACATTTTCTCTATAACCACCTCAAAAACCTCCCTCTAAATTCCTGTATTTGTAATTGTGGATAATATTATTAACTTAAATTGTTGTTTTATTATTATGCTAGGCCTGTTTCCCTTGCTGGTGAGTGGTTATAGCTGGTGTGCAAGTGCCCATGACTCACTGTTGGGTAACTGTGCATGCATGGTGTGTGTGTGAATGCGCAGTGCGGTATCAGTGTGAGCAGACAGAAGTAGAGTGGAGGAGAGGGCAGTGCTGCAATATTTCAGCTCACTCTGACTCTGGCTCACTCTCTAGACTTGACTCATGACGGTCTCAGTCATGCGCAAACTGCAACTGACAATTTCCCATTCCCTCTCCCTCTTATACACACACACACACCATGATGCTGCAACGACAGAACGGAATGAGGGGCTAGAATATACTGTAGTAGGACAAGCAGGAGAAATTATTATAATATAAGTGCAGAGAATCTAGAGAAAGACTGTCACACAGCGTTTGGTATGGTCTTGACATGGACGGAAACACGAACAGCAGGCCACATGACCTGTATTTAAAAGTTAACCCCGCGTGGTTACAAGAGAAAGCAGTTTCCTGTTGGACCAAACCTCCATTACCTTTCGGCACAAGCGAAGCCTCAGACCCCTGCTGCCTGTTAATAGCCGTCCTCCCACAGAGCCGATTCAGTATGACAACAGTAAACAACAAGCTCACATGATTTGAAAATTCCTTTGACAGAGTTATTACAGCATGGCATATTCTTGACTTTAATACGAACAAATGAATTCAGGAGAGACAGGTAAATAAATTAAACCACTTTGTTAAACTATGTTTAACGTGACTTGTAGTCTAAGGCGTAAATATGCACCAAATATAAAGCCTGCTCATAACTATTAAAAGACTTTCTGTGTGGGACTTTATCTCTTAGAAATCCTCAACAAATAAATGTCTGTCTTTAATGTAGAATAAAATAAACGAAATCTAAAACACAGCTGCAGGGACGATTAGCATAAAGCGCTAACTAGAAGTAATAGCTGGCATAAATATTCAGTTCACGTCAGTGCTCGGGGAAAAGTGAGGTCTTGTATTATTCAGTCTTTTAGTTAACTGTCTGTAGAAGCTTAGCACAGATGAAGAAGAGCGTTCTGCTGGCATAGCCCACTACAGAAATAGACTCGCTCTATTTTACCTATGAAGAATAAAGAATCTTTCTCTCTCTCTGTCTCTCTCTATCCCGTTCTCTCTTACAAATACACTGACACGATTTCACATAAAATGACACAGGGTGAAATATAGTAGGTTCGAGCCAGAATGGAGGTCCACATGGAGACAAACGCTTTTAGCACTGAATTGTACAGAACAGCTGGAGTCCACAGAGAAAGGATTTATGAGATATAAAGAGGTTTGAAATGACCACAGTGGCACAATTCCCAACTCTGCAGAATAGCCTAAGGAAGTCAGTCATATAAATTAAAGGGAATGAGTAAAGTAGCCAAAATGCATAATCCAATTAAATATATTTTGCTTTTAAAAATAACTAATTACAATATCATTCAAATAAGAGCACTTGAAAAAGTCAAGAACTGTTTTGCTTTAGAAAATACATTGATCTGCCATAACATTATGACTTACCTGCTTAATATTGAGTTGGTCCCCCCCTTTATCCACATACCGTAACAGTCATGCACGGTGTGTTCTGACATCTTTCTATCCTTTACACCAATTAGGTTCACAGCTCTACTGGGATGTTCCTGGTCTGCACTGGTCAGGACATACAAAAAGGGTCATGGGTGGCCAAGATTCACTGATGCACATGGGGAGTGAAGACTGGCCCGTGTAGTCTGATTCAATAGAAGAACTACTGTAGCTTAAATTGAGGGAAAACGTTCATGCTGGTTCCAGTAGAAATGTTTCAGAGCACATTGGTCTTTACTATTTGGTGGCAAAGATAGGACCATGCAGGTGGTCATAATGTTATGGCTGATCAGTGTATCTTTCTCACACCAGATCTATATATCAGTACACACTCTAACTAATTTAATATAAATGAATGATGTGAAAAAAGGACTAAATCCACATACAGTATGTGTTCCATTATACAGACAATACCCCTAGTATCGGTGAAACAATAACACGAATATACTCATAATATTCTCTGCTTGCTGGCTAGGTGACATTTGTAGTAAGTGTTATAATGATCAATAATACAATGAAGTATATCAATTAAATATTTATTTATATATTATATTCACTTATAATTTGCTATACTGAGGTGGCAAAAGTGCACATTTAATAATGTTGCTGATTCACACCAGAAATGTAATAATTTAAATACTGCTGCAAAATACATTTATGCTGAACAGATAGTGCCTTTCTATTCATTACATATTCTATATAAATTATGCGTACCTGGAGCCTTTCCAAATTCATGACAAAATCTATTTCATTTTACAGACCTATTTTCTAAAAAGAAAAAAATCACTGGTTTCAAAGAAAATGAAAAAAATTAAATTGCATTGCAAAACACTCAGGATTGCAGTAGTCATCTAGATTTCACACACAGCAACATACAGTACACCCTGGCATAGCCACAGAGTGCTGAAAGGTATGCCCATGAAACCCTACTGTGAACTCTGCCCTCTACGCTGGCTACCTCAGTAGGGAAAGTAATAATAATATTAATATTATTATTATTATTATTAGTAGTAGTAGTAGTAGTAGTAGTAGTATGTTTGCCATGGAAGGTGGTTACAAATCACAAAAGTTCTGAAACAGTATCCTTTGGACTCAAACATGGTGGTGGAGCCACCTGGGTAACTTAAAGTCAATAAGATAACAAAAAAATCCTGTTTATTCCATATTATATTTGTCAAATCTAGGTATAGCAGCAGTGAGTGTATTTAATTCACTAGCATAATTAATTCTGCAACTGTAAAAACTACTGCAACTTTAACAGTTGTAACAACTACTGTACAACTATTTAGAAATATTATTATAAATTATATAATATTATAAATTATTATAAATTATTTAGAAATAATGTATTTAGAAATGTTCTGACACCAACTTGCAAACTCAAATGCACTTTAAGACACCCAAAATGTCAGAATGCATTAACCCAATATTTTTCAAGCTTCACTTAGTGGGTTGCTCACCGAAGTTCACTGTCTGCCCACCAAAAATCACATACTCTTAAGATTTCTGTTGACTGCCTTTAGCTTTGCTTATGGTACGCAATGTGGTGGCCAATTCATGGGTGAAATGATTTCTCATGCATCCCGATACTTTCCTGGAATATGCCCATGTCATAAAGGAAGAAAAAAAATGCATAACCTGGTTATTCAGTACATTCAGGTAGTCAGCTGACTTTGCTATATAACATTGCTATGTCTAAACCTGACCAACTGAGGCAACCCGAGGCATACTGTACCAGAGGCTTGTGCAATGCATCCACAATGCATGGGTGCGTCATTTTATGAACTTCCCTTCTTACTCTGATGTAGCCATCACTCTGGAACTGACCCTGTTCCAGAGTGATAGCTGCATCATGGTAAGAAGTGAAGCCCATGAAGTGATGCTTCAAATCTGGACCACACAACCTTCTTTTGTTGCTTCAAAGTTCAATCTTTATGCTCCCTAGCAAATTTGGACCTAAAACAATCTAACTAACATGTGTTTTCTAATGATCACACAGCTGTTTAGTCCCAGTCCTTTGAATACTTTCTTACTTTGATTATTAAACATACAGTATTTGTGATTTCTACTTTTGAAGCTTCATAAATGCTTAAGTGATCTCCATTCATGAGTTTTCTGACCTCATTTCTTCAGCAAAATTGAAGGTACAGCACTATCCTACCAGGCTTTAATAATATGTTGGACAGTTCTTAACCCAATTCCAATCATTTTACAGTAAATTATTAAAATTATTGGCGCGGTGTAGAACAATAATTTGACATTTCTGAAGCCTTTTTTTTTTTTTACCAGGGTACTGGATTTCACTACATTCCACTGCAAATAAATAGTCACACTAAAAAGACATCATTCATTCATTCATTCATCTATCTTCACCAACCACATTATCCTGGTAAGGCATGTGGTGGGTCCAGAACCTATCCCATTAATACTGGACAAAGCTTGGATGGGACACCAGACTACAACAGGGCAGCTGGCACACAAATATTCACACTTGTATTCACATCTATGTGCAATTTAGAATGGGCATCTGACCTGCTGGTATGCTTTTGAAAGGTGGGAGGAACTGGACAACCAAGAAAAAAACATGCACAGATATTCCACACAGACAGTAGACCCTGGAGCTGTGTGGTGTCAATGCTGTGCCACCAAAAAAATTATAATTTTTTTTTATTAACAGTATTAAGTATAAATAGGATGTTTTTCATACCAGTGTTTCAATATACTTAATAAATGTACACACTGAAACAGTGTGTAAAAACACAAAATACAAATGAAAGGAAACCCAATAATTTTTTTGCAAACTGAGCCACCTCAATCACACAGAAAGCATAACAATAAAAGTGTTTTTATACACTACCATTTAAATGTTTCAAACAGAGATATAGTGTCTAAGTAGAAGTGTCCCTGATGTCAGAAACAAATTAAATCTTTTGAACAGTTTTGCCCTAACCACAGTGAAAAGAACAGCAGGGCTACTTTTTAACAAACCTCTTAGCCAGCTTTTAAGCATGGTTGCTTTAAGCTGGAAGAAATGCTTCTCAGACAAATCCTGAGCCCAGGAGAGAAACTCAGCACATGTAATTAACCAAATAACCTGCACTGGGAGCAGGGGAGAGAAAGACAGAGAAAGGCTGCTGGTGTTTCTTTTGCTCATTCGATAAAAGGGCTAGTGGGCAGATCCTTGAGGGTGGGGTGGAGTAACAGGTGCTCTAGAAGAACATGTTTGTTGTAATAAAAATAAATAAATAAAAAACTATAAGAGATTCAAATTCTGTTAATTAGCATCCATATGGTGGCGCGGTGGCTTAGTGGTTAACACTGTCGCCTTGTTTGATTCCCGCTTCTGTACATGGAGTTTGCATGTTGCATGTATGTTTGTATATACAGTATAGCCACACAAATCCAATTCACTTCTATTCAATTGTATTTATACAACAAGGGTCATTCTCACAAAGTAGCTTTATAGAATCCAAAAAAAGAATTCTGAAAATAAGTTTGAAATGTGCAAGGAAATATGTAAAAACCTAAATGATCAATTTGTCCCTGAAGCTGAGGGGGGCGAGGATGGCAAGGAAAAACTCCCTGAGATGGCAATAGGACAGTTTAAGAGGAACCAGACTCAACAGGGAACCCACAATTGGGTGATATCAGATAGGAGGGGTTGAACTGAAGTAATACTGTGTGTTAGGAGGCTGGAAGTTCAGTGTAATAATCACCGTGCCACCATAATAAGAACCAGGAGGGTATAATTGAGCCAGACTGTATCCATGATTTGGTAATTACTCTCACCTACTTTCTGCAGAGCCTTCACAGTAATAGGTCATGGGATAATGGAATTACTGATTACCTTTTAAACATAGATAGGCCACTTACACTATTATCTATTAATTGCACACATATCAGATTTCTTAAAGACTTCCATTACTTGCAGAAATTGCAACAGTGAGCTTCCGTGACAGGATATTGAAATGCAAATACTCTGTATAATAATGTACATTGCAGCAGACCTACTCCTACTCCAGCATACCACACTTTCACTGACATTAACATTGAACATAATTAAATGTTTCTTCTCTGTCTGACACTGGACGTTGCAGAGTAGTGAAGAGATCCATGGACCGGCCAATACGATATTCTCAACATACCTAGTGACCGGTTTGATTTGTACTGATCCTGTTAGTGTCATAATTGTATAAATATCCAAATTCTATATAATTTTATGTTTGTTTTTGTACCACAAAGGATGCTGTGCTGCCTGCCAATCTAAAAAGGTTTACAGCTCACTACCTATAGGATTATAGAGGAATGGCACCTTTCCCCAGCTCAAATGCAAACATATATATTTATATATATAAATCGATTTTGGAGTCTATGTGTGGATACATGTATTGCCACACAAAAGAATCACGATACGACACTGAATCGATTTTTCCTCATCTTATACTACATAGAATGGGTAAAATAAAACATTACAAAGCATTTTCAGGCATCAAAATCAGCTAGCTTTTTCGCTGTCTTATTGATTTTCATTTCTGACGTTGAGTCATTTCTATTCCCCTGACCGAATCGGCAACAAGGATAACAGTGCATGCCGAAAACCTGAAAAGGTTTAATATAAGCAGGCTGCAAACTCATAGGAGCTGTGGGTTTAGTTAGAGCCTCAAATCAACAGAAGCGATTACAATCTGCAGAGTCCACACACACTTGAGAGCACACATACTGATGCACACCAATTGAATGAAATGAATTGAGAAGACAGAGATAGGAGATTTTAAAGCAAACACACATTTCCTGGTGATAAGGGCTGACGGCCCGCTGGGGGTCTTCTGTTTTATGTGAAAGATTTCTCTTTGGAACTCGTTGGTGAAGTTCAGTCGACACCACGAATAGTGCACATGACAGGCACGGCAGCTTCCATGCCCAGTGAAATGACAATTTAATTAAATGCTACAAAAGTGTGAAAACTCACAGACTAGCATGGGTATAAGATGTCATGCTTTCACATTAAACATAACTAGGCTACACAAATGGTGCTTTATGGAACCCAGTCCTTTAAGACTCTTAAAACTCTAAGACCATCATTTCATCATTTCAATTTACCTAGATCAAAAATAATTGGTCTACCAACATTGGTGGGTGAATTAGCAAAAAACAATTGTATTCTTTTGTTATATTGTAACATAGAAATTTGAAATAATTGCTGCATCTAATCATAGATATGGATATGGAAATGCTTAAATTATATTAGGCATCATCTTGTCAGTGCCACAGTATATTACCCAATTGTGTGCAATTGTTTGGTCTTCTCGATTAGTCTGCAAATTTATGGCACCATAAAGTCATACTTTCAAACTCAGGAGCTGATATTTTTCCCTGAGCCCAAACATTTCAAACTATACCCTTTTCAATAAAAAAAAGTCACAATAACACAATAATTAAGTGTTTGTTTGGTAATTTTGCATCTAATTAGGTCAGTTTAGACTAGACAATTAGATCTCATATTGTCTCTTTTTTTCAAGCCTGTGGTTTTGTGGAAAACACACCAGGTTGTCGTCACTACCTCCAAACTTAAATGCAGGAATTTCTGAGCATGACTAGAAAAAAGCATAAGTCTGAGCTTTTTGCTTCCCTGTTGTTCTTATTTTTACACTTATAGATTATGCTGGTTTGATGCTGCCTGTCTATTCCCTGAACAATTTAGAGGAAAAATAAGTTTTTATTATCTGATATACAGTACATTAAAGTGGAAATTCTTTTCTTGCATAGCCCAGCTTGTGAGGTACTGTAGCTAAAGTCAGAACACTTGGTCAGCCATGATACAGCGCCTTCAAAGCAGAAAGGGTTAAGGGCCTTGATTACCAACCTTCAGACCCTCTGACTTTAACTGCTAAGCCATCACTGCCCTGAGTCAAATGCTGACAATGACTACTGTATCCGCCCTAACGAACGACACTTTAAATATAACACAAAAGTCCTGGTCCTGCCTTTGACAACTGTATGTTACGAAGATATTTTTAATCATTCTCTCTTGATGAAAAATACTACTGTTACAGTATGTCCATTCTAGGGCGGCACGGTGGTGCAGTGGTTAGCACTGTCGCCTTGCACCTCCAGGGTCTGGGTTCGATTCCCCGGCCAGGCTCGGTTCCCGTCTCTGTGTGCATGGAGTTTGCATGTTCTCCCCGTGCTTGGTGGG
>JAQQZT010000015.1:12313805-12342944 GCA_030068275.1 Clarias platycephalus | reverse complement strand
ACACACACACACACACACACACACACACACACACACACACACACACACACACACACACACACACACACACACAGTCGTCTATCAGCTAATGCCAACTGCAAACCAGATTCCCCTCCCAGTTCTCAGCTGATATAAAATAAAAGAGCGAATGAAAAGCAGTTCTCTGAGACATGTAGCAGCAGCCCACATATCCATCACAGAAGTAGGCATCGAAAACATTTTTCCACCAGCCAGATCACACATGCATTACTGCGAGACCTGAGAGAAAAGCCACATCCTTACACTGTTACCATAGCAATAAATCTGCAAACTGACATAAAATTATAATCATACAATAAAGTATACATAAACACATGTCCTAGTGAAGGGTGTTGGTATTAGATGTCTATAACTAACTGTTATGCTGGAAATGCACGAAATATCCTAAATATGGTATGGGACTGGTGATACATGTATGAAATGTTACAGATTATAATAGGAATAAAGGTCATGGCATGTTTTATACACTGAAGTGGCTTTCTTAAAACCGGGTTGTAACAATCATCATTCGCATCCATGTGCGAGATGTCTATGCAAAAATGTCCATACAGCTGAGTCTTCGACAATCTTCAAACGACGACTCCAGACGGATCTGTTTCTTCAACACTTTGGACTAATCCACTCCACCCAAAAATAAATAAATAAATAAGAAAAAAACCTTCACAACTGTGTTTGACTGATGGTACTTAGTAACCTAGTAACCCAGTATAAGTATCTATCCAATGACGGAAATTTCAAAGCACTTTTTTTAAGAAAGCCACCCTCTGGATAAGAGCGTTTGCCAAATACCTAAATGTAAATGTAAATGCAAAAGAAAGCTTTGGTTTGTAGAGCTTTAGACTGCATTAAGCTGAGGACCATGACTAGTTCTAAGAATAAAGAATCTGAATTCAGCTTGCTGTGTGTTCTTTACTGGTGCTCCTAACATTAAAGAGAAAAACCCTACACTAAACAAGTGTATTTCCCTGTAACAACACTGTCCAGAATCAAAAGAGAGAGACCAGACTGTACTGAATTTTCAAAATCAGGTTTACTGCCAAGTAGTTTTCCACATGGACTGATAAAGTTTATCTAAAAAAAAATATCCTGGAAAAGTTTTTTGTTCTCATATTGAAAGTTTTAATCAAAAACTCTAGATTCATTACATGTAAAGTGAAATATTTCAAGCCTTTATTTGTTTTAATTTCAATGATTACAACTTACATTTCCTATCCAAAATCCCTATCTCAAAGTATCTCAAAATATTTCAATATTTCCTACGACTCATCCAAAAAGGATTTAGAATACAGAAATGTCCATCTTCTAAACGGTATGTTAATTTATACATGGTCAGGGCTCCTATCGCATGAATTACTGCATCAATGTGGCATGGAATTTAGGCACTGTGTAGCACTGCTGAGGCGTTACTGAAGACCAGGTTGCTTTGATAGCGGAATTAATTTCTTCTGTATTAATGAAATTAATGTTTAGTGTTGTTCATCTTCTTTGACAATACCCCAAAGATACTTTATGGGGTTCAGGTCAGGCCAGTTGGCTAACCAATAAAGCAAGCAAATTATTATAATGGACAGCAAACCAGTTAGTGGTAGTTAAGGCACTGTGGGAAGGTGTGCCTTAAAAGTCTTGCTGGAAAAGGAAATTGGTATCTTCATAAAACTTGTCAGCAGACAGAAGCAGCTATATTAACTTTGGAATTGAGGAAAACACAGTGGACCAATACCAGCAGATGACAAGGTACCTCAAATCATCACTGACTGTGGAAACTTCTCCCTGCACTTTAACCAACTCTTTCCACTCTTGTTCCAGGCTCTGAGACCTGAATTTTGCAAATGAAATCCAAAATTTACTTTCATCTGCAAAGAAAACTTTGGACCATTGAGCAACGGTCCAGTTATTTTTCTCATTGACTCAGGTAAAATGCTTTTGTTTATATATCTGTTTTTGTTTTTTCCAGATTTTCTCCCTAATTTTAGTCGTGTCCAATTCCTCCCTGTCCCACATTAAGGCTACCACTACCACTCAGTCGGGAGGGCCGAAGACTATCACGTGTTTCCTCCAAACCACGTGACGCCAGCCGACCGCATCTTTTCGAACTGCTCGCTCACGCACCGTTGGGGGCGGCGTAACACACTCGGAGGACAGAGCGTGAGCTCACAGACGCCCCTGATTGGCTGCAGTGCCGTGATTAATGTGGGAGCACGAAGTACCTCTCATCCCTCCCCTCTGAGAGAGCTCGGCCAATCAGCTCTCTCTAGACCTCAGGCTGCGAGAGGTTACAGCATCACCCGGGAATCGAACCAGCGATCTTTACCACTGTGCCACTTAGAGGCCTATATATATCTGGTTTAAGAGAAGTTTGATACTAGGAATGCTACAGTTGTGGCCAATTTCCTGAAGACAACAACTGTGTTTGGTGGCTCTTGACGCACTGACTTCAGCCTTATTCCACTCTTTGCGAAGATCTCCCAAGTTCTTGAATTGACTTTGCTTGACAACTAGAAGCCAGAAAGGAAAAACTAAAAGAAAAACAAAAGAAGAAATGGAACAGTGCTACAGTAAGTGGAGGAGATAATCTAATAATAAAAGAATGACTGTAGGCATTTATAGAGTAGCTCAAAGCAAGTGAAGCTTGCCTAAACACCAAATGTGCTATGACTGGTACTACACCAATAAAGTTTTACTAATTACTTTGCTCTTTGCCTTGTTCAAACAAATAATTGTGAAACTGAAGACCACTGAAGTTGCAGAATTCCCTTTTGCAAAGCAAAGCATGACTGATAGTGTGTACCGGGTATAAGTCTTCTTATACTGTATGTCATCCATTAGATATACAACAGCAAAATCGTCATCTCTCTCTCAGCGGTTCTCTCACATTCGCTCATAAATTATTCATGTCAGTTTGTTCTGCAGGATGAATTAAAAGGCTACATGTTCACATATGTCACTGTGTAATATCTAAACTACATTAGCACAGACATTTGCCAGAGCTGCAGCCAGAACATAGAATCAGAGAGGGGGATAGCATTCAACTTTCATCCAAAGGACTAAATGCTCCTTCTCATGTCCAAAGGGATACAGTTCCTTTGGCACCAAATACTTTGAAACCAATTCCCTTTTTATATCAGCCATGACCTGAGTCAAGGAAACTGGTTGTATATGAGTAAGAGCTACAGTATCATGATGCATCCCAGTTGCTGCTGAAAAATCACATCTAAATGTACAAGGATTGTGTGATTGTATTCAACATTACATAAATACAGTACATATAAGCCCCTATAAGTATATAAAGTTCCTGCTCAAAACTAAAAAGTTTATTGTCCTTTTGAGAGCACATCTGAAGTACACTCGTGAATTTAACAGAAAGTTTTTAGATTTTTGAGTTCCGTATTTGAGAATTTAATTCCTGAAATTCTGTGATAGTTTCAATAGTTAATAGCTCTTAATGTCTTCTCTTAAATGGAAACTGCATTTCTTTTTAAAATTGATGAACCAACATAAAGAACAGAAAGCTCTGGATGAGAGAAAAGCAAGTTATTTTACAAGGATGGAAAAAGAGTTATAAACAGTCCAAGCCTCTGCTCTGGAACCTCATCAGGCAGCAAGATATTGACCCAAAAGCACTACCAGCATGGTCAAATGACTTCATCAATTGACAAAGTGCAAGGTTTTAATCCAATTCAACATGAGTTTTGCCTTTTGAGCAGGAGACAAAGAAAAAAAGTGATTGTAGCTTGATGCGCGTATCGCAAACAATAGCTTTGGCACCAAGCTTACTTCGTACAATGGCATGAAATGTGATCTGATCACAAATATAAAAAAAACACAATATTTCTAAGCTGATGAAAAGACAAAGTCATGTACATGTTTGTCTTTATTGAACATGCCCATTAAACATACAGTGCAAAGCAGTGGTGGAAAAAGTAATTGGAACAATGGGTTAATACTTGGTTGAATCACGTTGACATCATAAACCTCAAGCAAGCACTTACTGTAACTGTGGGTTAGATCTGCTCTTTCAAGAGGACCATTTTTTCTACAGAACTGCCTTAGCTCAGCCATATTCTTCATAAGTAAGTACCTTAATTTACTCATTTAATTATTTTTCCTTTTTTTTATATACTTTGGCTCACCTACAGTAGAAATAAGGTGGTTGGCCACCAACAGTGCTCTACAGTGTCCTAAGTTGTTTAACACATCTAATAATTAGTATGTATGAGTGTATAGCAAAAGCAAAACAATTGGGTGATTACATAACGCAAATCACAACATAAGTTCATGTTACCTTATTCACAACTAGTGTTTAGGGGTTTATTAATGTGTAATTACTACCATTTGTTTTTTATAAAACCTGAAAGATCTTGGCATCTCATGCTGCAGTCCATAGCGAAATTACAAACTGAATTCTCAGATAAGATCGTCTTAATCTCGTAAAATATTATACAAATATTAATGGAGATTGCTGTTTGTTGATATATATATATATATATATATATATATATATATATATATATATACCATCCAATTAAATAGAAATATTCTTGCAATGACCTTTTGTTTTAATTCAGAAATAATTAACATAATGATTTAACACAGACTTTTGCCCTTTAAAAAACAAGCATGTCTTAATCGCTTAGCCCTGCCATTAGCTCACATGTACAGTATAGCCAGGTACCAATTACAGTATATAATTTTTTGTCTCGATCTTATGTGACAAATAGCTCCCCCACATAATGTCCTATTATGTAAGAACTACTTCAGTGTTAATTGCAGTAAACGGTAATTTGCAAAAATCTTTCTCATGTGAAAAAGAGAGAAAATAAAAACATACTTGTGCAGGCTGCGCAATCTGACTCTTTATGGAATCACACAATGTGATAGGACTGTGTTTTGTTTAGTACCACACTAGAACACAGAGGTGTTAATTACCTGCAAGTAGCAAGCCTTTACCATGGAAACACTCATTGCCATAGTAACAGAAATGAGAAAAATTGCACCAACCGCCAGTGTTTTGATGTTGAATGACTGGGAGATGGCACTGTCAGAAGTGCAAATGGAGCATGTGTGCTTTACTTTCTTTCAAAACGAGATGCTACACTGGAGGGAGGAGGAATAAGAGAGGCGTGAGTGAATCAGTGTGTGTGTGTGTGTGTGTGTGTGTGTGTGTTGGCTGCCCGAAGCATGCCTGTTGGACTGTGATTCACAACTACAGCTTGGCTCGCCTCCAATTTGTTTAGCGTAAAACTGCAAATCCTAACCTGTCAGATTGGAAGTGCAGACCACAGTGATAGAGCTGTTCAACTCAAGCTCCACTAAAAGTCCTTGAAAGAGCTGCAGGTCATAAGCAGAAAGAGCCAATGACAGAAACGATGCCAGAAAGTGTAGAGGACATACAGTACTGTACGAATAATTACAAGGCATTTAAACATTAACAGCTGGCTGTAAGGATGAAGTTGTACTGAAATGTTATTGGATATCTGAGCGGTATACATAGAATAAAAATCAGAGGCAGGGAAGGTGTCTTTGTAAACCTTCTTCTGCCCTTGACCACTTAACAGCCACTTTGAGGATGTGTGTGCAGCGCCAGTGAAAGCATTAGGTGAATTATTAATAAAGCTCTCAGTTAAACAGCCTGCAGTTGTCTTTAACTCAGAGAGACAACAGAAAACAGAGGAACTAGTGACTGGAAATAGAAACAGGTTAAAAAACAGGGCTAATAATGTAATTGCAAATTAAGCAATCATGTACAGTAATATTTTATATGCACAGGAAAGAAAGGATGCATACTGTACTGTATGTGATGAGAGAACTCAAGCTTCAGAAGCTTTCAACTAATAGCAAAGACCCATGAAGGAGAAGCATTTGCATTTATCCGAAAGATAGATAATTATAAAGGATAGCATAATCTATGTTTGGGTCATTCATTTTCATGAAGCACTTCATTGTGGTGATGGCAGTCATGGTGCATGCAGCAGTGTCCATTCAAACATTAGGGGAATTAAGTGCTACTAATTAACCCTCTGACATGTTTTTGTGAGTGGATAAAACCCATATGGACAAGATGAGAACATTCGAAATTCCGCATAATCAGTAACCCAAGCTCATGAATCCATAATTTATGACTCACACACTCACTGAGCCCAACACGCAATTTTATCATAGCCAATCCACCTACCAGCCTTTCGAACAGTGGGGGATAAACCACACACCCTGGAGGAAAGCCTACAGAGGACATGTGAAACTCCGCACAAACCAGGATCAAACCGGGAACACTGGGGCTGTGAGGCAGCAACGTCACCCACTGTGCCTTACTCACCCACGCAATGCATAGAAGAATGTAAATATGAAAAAACTACTTTGACCAGAGGTGGATTCAACTCTACAGTAGTCCATGGTTTCATTCGTCCTGGAGAGGCACCAGAGCTTGTGAACTCCAGCGACCCACAACTTTAATGACCCTGAAAATATCACACTGCAGCTCAGACAGCACACTCAACAACTGTATATTTAAGTCTGTATAAATCAGAGCTGGTTGTTCCATCAACTGAAGCTTGCTGTGACACCAGTGCAAGGGTGTTTATTTTGAGATTTCACTTTCCTTTATTATATTTTTTCCCCTGGAGTTGTCCTAAATAAACAACATGAATATATAGATCCTTGCATTCTGCATTCTTTACATTCACATCACACCCACTATGTAGCAAGCAACATTTTGCCCTTTAGACAGAAACATATAAACTAAATATAAAACTTGAATGTATGAAAATAGACAGATATCAAATATCATGAGCACTTCCGATAATTTAAGACATACACAACTTAATATGAGGATGAGTCCGAAATTATATTAAAAACATGCTTCCTGTTCAATGCTACTGTCTCCCCAGTTACTACTGTGCAGGTGTGAATGTGTTACATCAGTTCATTTGTAACTGGGATGCAAGCAGAAACAGATGCCGGACTTGTGATGTGCACAAAAGAAGAGCAGCGTGCTGGAATTCACATTTTTTTGTAGACTGAGGGTGCACCTGGTGTTGAAACTCAAAATCAAACAAGAGCATAAACAAAAGCGTTTGGAGATCTGCAAACCAAATTTGAACCGATACTCTAAGGAAGGTGAAAGTTTCTTTTTAAAAATTAGAAATTTTTTTGGGGGGGAATATTTTTCCCGTTTTTCTCCCAAATTAATCGTGTCCAATTCCTCCCCGTCACTAGGGGGCTCCCACATTAAGGCTACTACTACCACTCAGCCGGGAGGGCTGAAGACTATCATGTGTTTCCTCCGAACCACATGACGCCAGCCGACCGCATCTTTTCGAACTGCTCGCTCACGCACCTTTAGGGGTGGCGTAACACACTCGGAGGACAGCGCTATCCGCTCCCTCCACGTGCGCAAGCTCACAGACGCCCCTGATCGGCAGTAGAGCCGTGATTAATGTGGGAGCACTAAGTACCTCTCATTCCTCACCTCTGAGAGAGCTCGGCCAATCAGCTCTCTCTAGACCTCCGCCTGTAAGAGGTTACAGCATCACCCGGGAACCGAACCAGATCTCCGGATGATAGGGCGAGCACGTTACCACTGCGCCACTCGGAGGCCCATGGTGAAAGTTTCTTAAAGCGAATCATATGAGAAAGAGAATGATGACAAGACATAGATTCATCACTACGAGCCTGAAAGTAAACGGCAGAGTATGGAACAGAAACATCCTCAATCGCCAACAAAGACAAAAGTCAATCATCAGCTGAAAAAAGATTCTCAATCATTATCAGGAAAAAGATTCAACAATCAACAGTGCTCGTTACAGTGAGTTGCTTATTAAACAGCTGATGACTAAACATTTGGATTAAATGCAGACGACCGCTATCTCAGAGCGTTCTGATCTTGCATGACAAACACTTCTACCCACCTTGTCGACACCCTGCACAATTTTATTTTGAAGTGTTAAAGAATCCTCCTTTTAGTCCTGATCTTGGTCCATTAGACTTTTACCTGTTTGGTCCCCTGAAAGCAGCCCTATGAGGGTGAAGATTCACTTCTCATGAAGAAGTAAAGACAGCAGTGCGTTTGTGGCTTACAGCTCAGCCTAAAACATTTTTTTAATAAGGTAACAAAGTGTATTGAAAAGCAGGGAGATTATGTCAAAAATGATGGATTTGTTTTTTCTAAAAGTTAATTTAAATAAATTCTACAGCCAGAGTCCAGATAATTTTTGACTCACCGTCATAGAAGACATACACCAATCATTCACAACATTAAAACCTAAAATAATTTAAATTTAAGTACTTATAGTTGCCTCAGTAAAGGGGTGGTATAGCGAAGGGCACCTCGCGAGCAGGCAACAGGGTAGGCAAGTCTAGTATGTCTGGTCCAAAAACACAAAAAACTACTAGTGCACAAATTGCTGCAATGGTTAATGCTGGCAATGATTTAAAAAAATTATTAAAAAAAGGTTTTGAACACACAATGCACCCATGTGCTGCATATGGAGCTGTATAGACTGCAAGATTATATGGTCCGGTTAGAGTATACCTGGTTGTCAACTATGGAAAGCACCTACAATGGTACAATGGGCATATGGGCATCAGAACTGGACTATGGCACGTGTTGGACATCCCTACATAGAGGCTCCACCTCGCAACTGAGAATCTGGTGATAAGCACACATTGAGAAGCCTTGCGGAGACCTTGACTCCACAACGTGTCTTGGTTACCAAATGTGTAATAAATGTGCCTTTATTAAAATAGTACATAATAATGTTGGCTTGGTTTCTATGACAATGCATTCTACATCCAACAAACTGCAAAACAGTTTTTGGGACATTATTCATTTCAGAAATTGTTTTAAAGCATGCACTAAAAGCAACGTACGACTATAATGGCACATTTCCATGGTTCCAGCACACAGTGTTCGGTCTGAGTCCAATGAGCACTTCAAACATGGTCTTTGTCCATGTTGCAAAACGCATACACTGTCAGACAATGAGCCCTTTTGAAAAAGAAAAAACTCAGGGACTTGAATCAGTGTGGAGTGGAGAAAAAAAGTATGTTTTTGGTTTTAGGAAATATGGGTCCTCTTTCTTCATCTTACGTGGAGTGTTGAACTGACAGCAGGTTTGCTGAATGAGCCAAGTGGTTGGACACAAAGGACAACATTAAGACTGACTAATACAGAGGAGCCAAAATTAACTAATTAACAAATGTACAGCTAAACTAAAGACTTGCACACAGACAGGCAAATACACACAAAAAAAATTATCTGGGGTTTCGTAAAAATGAGTCCTGTGATAATTGGGGAAAAAGGCCGACTTAATTAAAAAGGCATGAAATGTGCTCTACAGAAAATGCCAGTGCTCACAAATGGGTGAAAAAAGCGAGCAAAATAAAGGAAGATGAATGCAAAATGGAAAACGAGCCTTTTCACATTCGTTCCCTACTCTTGTGAATGCATTAGAAGCCAGTTTCACATGATGATCTAATAGAGTGATGCATACTAGGTCAAAGAATAATATTACAGCCCTTACACAATAGTAAACCAATCTTAAAGCTTTTTCATTTCAGACTATTAAAAAGCTTATACAGTATGTGTCACATATTAGGACGAATTTGCCTGTGAGTAAACATGTTCAAACACATTTTTGAAACCACTAGGGAGCAGGAAATAAAAGCCCAAATGATCTGAGGGTGTTGTTTTAAATGTGTGTGAACCGCACTGAGGGGGTCATTGCAAGCCTGTCTCATCCCTCTCAAATCCTTCCATCATCCCAAAGTTGTTAGGAGCACCGAAAAACATTCAAAATTACTGTCTTCTTCATGAAACCTGTTCGTGACAACTTATTCATTACTGTACGTGACATGATGAATTATTGTGCCAAAGGTTGCCATTAGTAGATGGGTAAATTGTGGTCATGAAGGTATGCATGTGGTCAGCAGCAACACTTTAATAGGCTACGGTATTCAAGTAATTATTAATTGGCTTTAAAGTGTGGTGAGAAAATGTTCTCCACATCATTACACCACCTCCACCAGTCTGGACTGTTGACCCAATGCAGGTTGGGTCCAAAGATTCTTCGGATATGGTAATAAAACTATAATAATTAACAGAATATACAGTAGAATTTCATAACACTAAGTACTTTTTTTGTTGTTATTCAATATAAATGTACCTCAGTGAGAGAAAATGTAGACCAATAACTACTGTAAGGTATAAAATCAATATCAGAGGCACTTGTTGGAAAGCCTCCTTCAGTGATTTCATAAAAATCAGTTTAAAGCATCCCTTCGCTGTTTTTCTTACATCCTTCCACAAATGGATTATGGGCAGAATTTTTCTGTGAACTGTGAACTACCACAGCCTGGACCTTCAAAAGAGAGTCACTTATGTGCTTATGAGGGATCTTGTTTGTTCTGACCTAAGTCTGGAAGCTTATCACATAAATGTGGTGATAAAATCAAATAATACAATCTCATGGGGTGAAGACAATGTCAGAGCATAAAAGACAAACCTGAAATCCATTTCACCCCTTCTAAGGTTACTGAGAATCACTTAGATACCCTCTAGCACACTTCAAGTGCATGTCTGATTTTTTTCTTTAAGAATTCCCTTTTCCCAAATGAAACTCAAACATGTATTACTTTTGTTTCCACTTGCCTATAACAACTGTATAACATAATTGTATATTCATAATACTATATAATATAAACATATAAACTGTGACTTTGAAAAATGAGTGAATGAACACAGGAAATGTTCATTGCGGTGCTACACAATAAATACCAATTTATTTACATATTAACACACCTGACCCTCCAACTCAGTCATGACCCCCTATGCACTCGGATTTGGAATTGAACAAAAATGTAAAGACGTAACAAAAGAAAATAAATTGAAAATAAATAAAAGAATTTGAAACGAAAAAACTTCATGTTTTGAAAATAAAAAACCTAATAATCTCTGTAATCTCCTATTCTACTCTATATCAGCATTATGCTCACATGATCTGAAGTACTTCCGTGGTGGAAAATAATTAATTATCCTATGCAATTGTGAAAACACATTTGTCAAGAATGGATTTGGCTTCTTTTCCTGTGTTAAGATTTGGAGACATCCCTATATAACGAAATTTTATGTATGTGAAATGTGCAGAAAGGTTTTTTTACATTAAAGAAATTATTATACCTCTTTCATTGCAGCTGCCAGCAATGCCAGTGGACATTAAATGCTTTTAAACTGATCTTCTCAGTTAAATTCCTATGTATACTGTATGTATGTACATTTGGCATTTGAAATGATTCTGATTCTGACAGGCGAGTGAAGCTTTCAGAAACATCATGATGACGGTCACAGCAGCAATTTTTCCAGGTTTCATGGAGACACAGACATTTCAGAAGTGGAAGCCGGACCCAAATGCCAAAAATGGATATGTGTCCTTGTCGCAGCAAGCTTGGCCAAGGCTCTAGCTTGCTGGAGATGCAAGGCTTTTCTAACAGAAAGAACCAGCTTGGAAGTAGTGCCAAATTGGAGAGTGATAGTCAATGCAGAAGCTTCTCTTTCAGGCTTAAACAGCAATGAGGTGGAAGGAGAGGGCGTGTGGCCACTCAGTGTAAGATCAGAACACATCAATCGGGATTGAGGACATGCTGGGATTGAGGACATGCCATCTAATCCTGAAATCTGGTCTATAATTCTAAGACATTGTCTTGTGTTGGTTTGCCCAAATAATGATGTAGAAGCTACATCAACCATCAGGAGAGCAAAAAGGGCAAAGCAGCTACATATCTCCTTACTTACCACAGAATCTCCTCAGATGAGCTGATACTGTACTGTATGTAGCCTCTTAAGAGTAACACTTGTAAAGGCATATGAAGATCTTACCTACTATTGGTAAGATCACTTACTGTATGTATCTATTCATGTAAAAGGAGATTTAAGTAATGCTTATAATATTTAATGTTCTGTCTCTTTTGTCTTTGAAATTCAAATTATATTTCTCACATACACAACCATACAGACTACAACATGCAGTGAAATGCATATTCCATTGTTAGTGACTTAAATAGAGAAAAATTACCACTTAAAATAATAAACGAGGCAACAATAAAAATACCTAATGCATATTTGTAAAGAGGCAAAAATAATAACAACAACAACAACCAAAATGCTTGCATCAGTGATCTAATTACATACATTTAATTTACGTGTTTAATTATTAATTTGTTATCTAATTCTATTTATTTTAACTGTTATAAATGTTTCTAACAAATATATTTCTGTGTGATCACCCTGAATGATAATGGTAGGTCTGTGGTCTGAATGATAAATGGTGCAGGAGAGATTGAGGTGATAAGTGATGACTCTGCACTGTTTTAATCAAACCAGCATGAATTTGTCAAGTCAAATAGCTGGTTTTTGCTTGTTTTTAAATTCCCTTGCATTTTGATCAGTTCAGCTTGACATATCTTTGTATTACATGAATTTTTATCCGTTTATATATTTTTTTGTTACTTTCATGCCTTGGAGCCTGTATTGCATCAGAATAGTCATGTGTGTGAGGTGCCAGTTTTTTTTAGAATGGCTGGTCTCTTGGGACAAGTGTTTTACTCTCCTTGTGGTTCTATCCAGCTAACCAGTGTTGACCAGCAAAATTATGATTACTGTCCACCTCAATAACCTGTAAAAAAGAAAATTTCAGTACGGCCAACTTAATGAAATAGAGTTTTTTTGCCCAACACTTGTTGACTTAAGTACTTTCTTGGGCTAAGTAAGTTCAGCTAGGTATAAGTCAAATTGAATTGAATGGTTTGGTTCACATTGTTGTTGCATTGTTTGCATTGTTAGTGCTTTATTTAAAAAAAAAACCAGAACAAATACTTACTCTTTCAAACAAAGTGCTTTCTTGAAGACATGATATCAGTGGATCACATCTTTTTGATAAACTGCTGCTCACAATAGGGGGCAGTGTAACACACACAAACTGCTCACTTCTGCTCACTTGAGCTCACAAACACCTACAGTATGATTGGCTAGTGTCACTATGACAGACGTGAGAGTGCAAGTTAGCCACCCCGTCTCCCTAGAGCACAGTTAATCTTCTCCCTAGACTAATGGCTTGTCAACAAATACAGTATAAGGGTATTTTTAAAAACATTTTATTTTTTTTGCCAACATGGTTTAGTGTTATATTACTGCCTGCTTTGACAGCCTGTATTTGAATTTCATCCCAGTTTATACATGTGGACTAGGCATCCGTGGAAAATGGAGCTTTTGGAAAACTCCTTCCAAAGGACATGTCCACACGTAGCCATGTATGTTTAAAAACTGAATTTTTCTACTTTTTATTATTATTATTATTATTATTATTATTATATATAATTCTGTCCACATGACCTATATGTAAAAAATATCTTTGTCCATGTGAGAGTGCAAAATGCTCTCTTACAGTAAGTGCTATCATGAGCATCCTTAATCAACAGGGGGCCAATCAGAGACCTAGACAAAACTTCATTACCTGTTCGGCTGTGTAGAAATTCGACCGGGTCTCGTCCAAAAAAATCCAAAATCTGAGAAAAATCTCAGTTTCCCTGACACAATGGGCATATTCCAAGATGAAGATGCCAGGATTCATCAGGCTCAAGTTGACATCATTTTCACACATGGAATGGCCAACACAGAGTCCATACCTTAACCCTTAATCTTTGGGATATGATGGAGAAGACTTTTAAGAATTTAGTATGCAAGCGCATACTATTGTTTAAATTCTTTTCCATTATATACATTCTTTGATCCGATTAAAAGTCAGACTGAGACAGAGCTACAGTAAACACAAGTAATTTTTTTACTTGAAAAGCAAGTTTTGACAATGACATATAAAAAACGTAATAGAATTTATCAAACGATGCAAATAAAATTTATCTTTTCAGTTATTATGAAGTTTTTTTCCTTTACTGTTTTAATTAATACTCAAATGTTTTTTTTGCCTTAAGTCAGATACCAAATATTGCCTAAGTTAGACACCAAATATAATGCCATTACGCTTTTTCTATATTTCAGAATAGACATCAGATTATTAAAACTTTTTTAGATTTGTCATCTGCATGATACATATGTATGACCAAAATGAATACGTAAAGCATACAGTACTTAAATAAAGTCTGTGTCTATGAGTTCTGGACCATGCCTGTGGCATCACGAAAGAAAAACTCCATGGATATGATTGCCACATAATGTTGCTGAATCTACAGTAGCCCTGATCACCTAAAGGCTTATGCAGTAAGCACTATGCATGATGTGGGCATCGCTTCATGAACTTCCTTTCTTACCCTGCTCTGGGCATCAATCTAAACTCATCAGACCACACAACCTTTTCCCATTGCTCCAAAACCTAATCTTTATGCTCCCTAGCAAATTAAGGCTTTTTTTCTGATTAGTCTGGATTAGTGAGTTCTTATCACATTGTATGCGTAAGGAAATGATCTTTTTTTTAACCATGCAATTTCACCAAGTGTTTAATTGCTCTCTATTCATGATTTTTCTCTGCCCGCATTGCTTAAACGGTTTAGATAATGTATAGTTGTTGTTATTCTTTTAGCTGCTCCCGTCGACCCACACAACAACTTGGCACAGATTTTACATCAGATGCCCTTCTTGACACAACCCTCCCACTTTATCCTGGCTTGGGACCGGCACAGCATCCAGTGCCTGGGAATTGAACCCAGGTCTTCCGCACACAGCAGGTGAGAAACCAACCACTGAGCCGCCAGTGCCCTAGATTTAAACAATGTATAGAAGGGTACTCAGCGCCAGTAATTTCACTCTCCTTCCCTTTTTTTTTTTGCTTCTCTTTGCCCAATCATTTTAATCTTCTGAAATTGTTACTTTTTTGGATATATAAAATAACTACGGTTCTGCATAATAATAGTAGCAATACTTATCAATAATTTTATTTTTAATAGTTCATATGCCCAATCATACTTTCAAGTGATACAAAGAAGGAAGCTGTAAATACTATATTGTGAACATTAAAAGATATATAATAACATAATGACAGGGAGTCATGGGCTAAAGTAAAAGCAAGGCAGACTAATTGCGATAAAAGAAAGCATGATCACAGCTGGAGCTGTTGGAGGGTCTAGCTAATAGTAGTGAAGCTGATCAAACCCAGTAATAAGCACTCTATCTCTCCCTTACACGCAGCAAAAACTGACTGACAACAGCAACAACAAGAGTGGAAGGAGTCACTGGTTGGCACAGCGACTCAGCCAGCTTCGTTCTAAAAATGTCTTTGGGTCAAACAGACACTTATGCACAAACATACACACAGATACACGCACACCTGTTGCTAGGCAACAGCAATGCTCTCTTGATCAGGAAGTGAGAGGGATGGAGAGGAGGAGAAGAGTTGAAGAAACAGAAAGGATGAGATGATACAATGTGATGGGAAGAGTAAGGAGGAGAGAGTGAATTGGGTGTTGAGTCAAAAGCTTCAGGCACGCCGGTCTGTTGTGCCAATCACAGCCTCTCTATCAGTCAGAGTACACGTGGGTCTGGCCATCGGAAACAGTCCAAAAATACTTACAATATTCTAAATGATGTCACTAACAACTAGCTCTACATGACTTGTCATCATCCTGATTTGCAGACAATACAGCCAACATCCTGCGTATTCATTTCTGTAATAAATATTCAGAATCCTTGCACTGACCACAAAACGTAATTTTAGCTTTGTTTTTCTGCCATTGGACCCGGATGACCAATAGCAACGTGTAATTTTCTTTTTTTCCTGATGGCTTCTCAACCCTTCTTAATCTGATATTCTAAAATTAGATTTAAAAAAAACAACAACATTATTATATGTTAAAACATTATAAAAGGATTAAAATTAAGCTATGCTTATTACACTGATCTGAGTAACAAAATCTTATTATAGAAGCATGTCTGGAAAGTTCAATGAAGTTCAAAGAAATGCAGATATGATTATATCTTCAAAGCTCGTCAATCCCTGTGATGATGCAACATATGAGCGATAGGAGAGAGAGAGAGAGAGAGAGAGAGAGAGAGAGAGAGTCTAATTACAGGTCACAGTGGAATACATCCTTGATAAAACAGCAAGCTAAGGCAGGGCAACATGCACGCACATGCAAACACACACACACACACACGCACAAACATACATTGACTCCTGGGAGCAGTTTTGCATAGCCTATACAGCAGAGTATCACAGCAGGGTCCATGAAGCTCTCAGTTCTATAATAATAAAACATGTTGTAGCACAATATAACACCCTGCAATACAGTAGATTTAGCAAAACAGTTTGAGATACACGTTGTGTAATGCACGAAAGTAGTGTAATGTAATCATTTTTGTTATTTGATTTCAGGAATGTATGAAGAATTCCTTAAATGGCTTTATGCTTTAAAGCTGACTGCTTTTTCAGTGACAATGAAAATATACTACTTAGGAGCACACACAAGACACTGACATCTTTAAATAGGAAAAATCCTGAAGCAACTGTCTTTTTTTTTTTTACATGGAGAAAACAGTTCTTCTTTATAATTCCATTATGTAGGATTACATTCAATGTCAAATGTTGTTTGTGGTTTGCAAATGTATAAAAGCTTTAAAATAACATTCATTAACTTTCATTAACATATAGTAAAGGGTAAGTTTATCAGAGAAGAACAGGATGTAGGCTGGATAAGCTGTACTTCTACACTTTTTTAGTATTTATATACTTTTTTCATGTTTGGGGGGTTAGATGTCTAGCTAAGAAGATTAAAGCAAAAATACTGTAGCTATGCTATTTAAAGAGAATTTTGAAAAAGTATTTAATTGTAAAAATATTGCAAGATTCAAAATAAGAGTAATAATTTGCAATGACTTTCTTCCCTCTGGTGACATGGTGTCTTAGTGGTTATCACTAGGGACTAGTGATGGGAAGTTTGGATCATTTTAGTGACTCGGTTCACTCATCATTCATCAAAATGATCAAATCCTTTTTTTGTCATTTCGTTCTTTTCAGAATATACTGTATAGAAATCATCAGAAATAAAATAAAATGTTACATTTTTAATAAACAGACCCCCAACACATCTACATACTGTACACAAATTTTGGCTATAGTTCCAGTAATGAACAAATTAAAATGCAGCTAAGGACATTTTATAATAAACAGAATGAGCAGCTCACCTCTCATATCTTCTGGTCTGAATCTTTTTTTTTTAATCCACTGCACTGCATAGGGTCTATGGGAGTCACGTGACAAAAGAACGAACGATTCAGACTAGATGACTCAAAGGTAACTACTCATTTCTGTTTCCTGCACATAACCTAGGGAGGATTCGCGATGCTTTGCGCATGCGCGCCCAGTAGAAAATGAACAAATCTCTCTCTGAGACTACTCGCACTTCTGAGTCACGTTAAAGACTCGTTCATGAACGACCCATCAGTACTAGGGACTTGCACCTCCAGGGTCTGGGCTCAAATCCTGCCTCTGAGTACACTGAGTTTGCAATTTTTTTGTTTGTGGTTTTTACATTTTTTTCTGCTGTCTGTTGTGCCTGTATCCCCTGACCTTCCCCCACCACACACACACTTTCTCCCCAATGTCTTCACGACCCACACAACAGCCAGCTCTCTGCATCTCTGCATACTTATGAACTGCTACTCATGCAGAGCAACACTGGCCTCTTCCCTTCCTCACAGATGCCCATGATTAGCCAGCGTGGCTGTAATCGACGTACAGTACAATAGAGAAGATATCTTCCTTCCCAATAGATAATTTTGCTCATAATTTCTACGAATTCAGTCTTATGACCTTCTGATGTCCTGATGATAGGGTACATTTTTCTGCGAGCCTTTATTGCATTGATCTTCATTTTTGTTTGAGTTTGTATCCTCGGTTATAAAAGAACCTCATTACAGTGGAACCTCGGATTATGAGTAACGCGGTTTACGAGTGTTCCGCAAGACGAGAAAAGATTTTGAATAAATTTTGACTTGAAAAACGAGCATTGTCTTAGTTTACGAGCACCGAGTATCATGTATACCGCATGCGCTTCTTGTTTTGACGCCGAGCGTCACGTCATCACAACTGAGCCAACGGTTTTTCTCTCTCTTGCGTTGCAGAATTGTAGGTAATCGTCTCCCCTGCTGAGTGAATACACACACACGCGCTGTGTGTGTGTGTGTGTGTGTGTGCACGCACATTTTACACACACACACAGCGCCTGCGGAAACACTTATTTGTCGGGATTTATTTTTACGTTTTTTTTAAGGTAAAGTGCGGGTTAATTTGTTTTATTTTTACTTTATATTTTGTGTTAATTATTTTTATGCATTTATTTTTTTGGGCTGTAGAATGAATAATTTGAGTTTCCATTATTTCTTATGGGAAAATTAAATTTGGTCTACGAGTGTTTTGGAATACGAGCCCGCTTCCGGAACGAATTATGCTCGTAATCCGAGGTTCCACTATACTAGAATATCATTAACACAATCTCAAATGTTCTCAGAAGAAGGAAGGTAAGGGGGCTTTTTAAGGGCTTGCCTTCCAAGAAATACTGATGGAAAGATGTCAAAAGTATTTTCTAAATTAGAATCGGCAAGAAAAAAAAAAAACTTTCATGCATACAGAGTCTAGAGAACTTTATAGCAGGAAATTGTTTTGGCATGCTGATTGACAGGGAAAAGAGAAACACTGTTCTTCCCACTTACTATAGAAAGCAGTAAAGCTATTATCTTATGACTTCCCAACCTGAAGGTTACAATTTAGAACATAATCTTGCTTCAGAGCAAAAGCAGCCTCATGTAGTTATTTTTCCTCCTGGCATTTAGAATTTAATCTGGAGCAAGCCTAAATTTATCCAACCATAACTAAGACTTGTGCAGGAAGTAAAATTTGGGTTGTGGCCACAGCCAGATTTGGACAAATGCATTGCCATCATTCAGCTTGACAGTGTGGCCAACACTGGCCATCAGTCAGTTGTTATCTGGATAGAGCTGGCCAATAAAAGAAAAGAAAAAAAGGGAAAAAAATCACATTAGGATTATTTTGTGATTGCAATTTAAACTGTTATATGCAATTATTATATGTATTGTTTTATATTCACAAGTATTTATCCAGGCTAACAGCAAATAATGTCTCAAATTATAAAATAAAATTTATTTAGCACCTCAAAGTAATTTCAAAAGATAAAAATGTTTAAAAGTAATGACAAACTCAGGGGTGGTATAGATGTTTATAAGGGGATTTATAAAGTGTGCATTGAAACACTTCATGTTTACTCTGTTATATCCCTGTTTAAAATCAATAAATTATTGTTTGAAAGAAAAAAAAAAGACAAACTCTACATATATTCACAACTATTTGAATAATACCTGCAATAAATGTGTTGCACAGCCTTTTGCAATTTGATAACCGAACATTTCCATTATGCAATTAATTATGAAGCTCTTAAAAAAAAAAAAAAAAAAAAACCTTAGACTTAGTAGTGATAGTTTTATTTACAGCACAAGTCAAAAGTTTGGACACAAATTTGGATTTAGTTCCTATATTCTAGAACAACACTAAATATTTTAAAACTATGAAAGAACACATAGGGCATTAGGTAATTAAGTAACAACCCATCAAGCACCATAAAGAAACTTTCTCTCATGAAGACCATCCCAGGAAAGACAGACCAAAACTTCCTTCTGCTGCACAGGAGAGATTCATTAAAAAGTTACCAACCTCAAAAATCACTAATTACCAGCACCACAGATTAGAGGCAGTATGAAGGCTTTACAGAACATAAGTATCAGACACATATCAATATCAACTGTTCAAAGGAGATTAATGCATATTTTATATGCCTTAAGCAAAAAGCAATAAACCTGAAAAAATCATGGAATTGAAAGGTGTGTCAAAACTTTTGCCTGGTAGTGTATCTTGATGCCAATTTTCTGCAAATCAGTCTATATGTCAAACCTATCATAGTGCCAACAGGATGTTCTTCATAACAAAAGCCATGCACTGAATACCTGATGCTAATAACATGTACGCCCCCTTGCTGATGGCTGCAGAAGATTGGTCATACTTCTATAAATACAAAACGAGCATATCTGAGCTTGTCAGGTAACTGCGAGCCGCCTGTTCAGTAAAGAAAACCTGCTGTTCACATTCACACTTCTCTTCATTCCACTCTCTTCTTTCATCCTTGATTCTGCAGCCAAGAAGTCATGCCAAAATCCTGACAAACAAACCAGACAGAGTTAGAAGACCCTTTTAGGAGCCCAGAAGTGGCTGCAGTATTTTGCTGGTTTCCTGTTTGAAAGGTGCGTGATGCAGTGCTCCGGATTGAGGAATGTGACGAAGCGACGGGAAAAGGAACCATAAACCATAAACTAAACAGTCATCCATCTCGCCATTGCCTTTCATTCAAAAGCACCTAAATATTCCCTTCCATGGAAAAGAAGAGAGATTCTGGATAAGAGAATGACTAATGGGTTTCAATGGGAGGCTTATGTATCCACAGCACACACACAGACTAGTGTGCAAGAGACTTTATAGTAGGATGTAGTGAGATAACAGCGCTAATCTCTCACAACCACAAGTGAAAGAGACAATTGGGACTATTTCTACTTGGTTTCAAGACAAGCCTGTCTCTGAAACACCCAACGTCTTAAAGTTTCTAACTCATGTCCTGAGGAGCTAGAAGCTTTTAGTAAGAATTAATTGCTGAATAGTAATTTTTATTACAATAAATTACAACACGAAGATGTTAAATTGATCTGGATCACTATAGAGTGTTTACTCTATATCAGTTTACTTTACTGAACTTAAAAATCGAATCACACCTTCCATGTCTTCACTGTTTTACCATGCATTTAATCTCATATTAAGGTCAGAAATAGCTCAGTCAAATATATTTATAGTGAAAGCTGGGATAGCATCGCTGGATGCATATTAACGAAGAATTTTGTCTCTATACTCTCAAAACTTTATCGTACAATATTATACAATATTATCGTATGATGTGTAATATAATACACATATTGCAACTATGAATATTGTTATGACATAAAAATGAAAGCTACAGCTGTAATTTATAAGTAGATTGTCAATTCAATTCATATCAGTTCTTGGGTAGTAAGATTTTGAATTCCATTAAATTATGAATATAGCTCGTGTTTATCGTCTGATGAATCTCAAGTAACTTAATTTCTTAACTACTAAAATATTTATTAAACACAGAAATGTTGTGTTGTTGATTGTTTAAGTATCATGTCTACAAAATAATAACTTTTTTTCATGCAAATCTTCTGATCCATACGCCAGTATTTCACCAACTACAGTATGCATAAACTCAACAGAAGAAGAAAAAGCAAGCCTACTTTTGAAAAAAAAACTGCTCTTACCTATCTCCAAGGCAGTTACGCCCATTGATGCCTGTCCCAGTCCAGTCTTCCTTTCCCACTTGCCTTCATCTGGGTGGTAGACTTCCACTGATGCAAGCGGACTCTGTTGAGCATCCATGCCGCCCATAACCACCAGCTGGTCCCCCAGTGCCACGGCCGAAGCTCCTGCCCTGGCAGTTGGCAACGGTGGTAGCTGACACCAGCTTTGGCTCTCTAAGTCCAAGACCTCTACAGAGTCCAGAGGCATTCCATTCTCGCTGCAGCCCCCCATCACATAAAGGCGGCCGCCCCACAGCACAGGTGTGCAGTAGACCCGGCATGTTGCCATTGGGGGGAAGACCTCCCATTGCAAAGATTTCGCAGGACTTACAGCCATCTCAGGCACTGGCATGGCTTTACGTGGGCACAGAGGCGATGGAACATAACAGGAGCCAGGCAGAAGGGAAACAAGGCAAACAAAATGAGAGATTATAACTATGGGACCAGATGTTGTCTATGGAGCAGCAGCTATTGTTAGTGTGCCAGGGGTTTAGACTTCCTTTTATACTCCACAAAAGGCAAGTGACACAAAAAGGCCTTAAATCTCTTTTGATTTTGTATTCATTTTTGTTGCTTTTTCCATCAGATAAACATTTCTATACACTTTGCTCCTACACTGATGGAACAGTGAGTCAATTAAAAAAAACATACCAGGTAACTGACATACATGTCAGAAATGATGGATAAAGCCTACTTTAAGTTTCAGGTGTAATCCCGTCTAACAGTTCCCATTACTGATCAGTGGTTCTTGGCCTGGCTTGATCCTCGGTAATCCACAACAGTGATTTCTCATGCAGTGCTCATTTCCTCTCCATCACCGCCAAAGAGAAGAAGAAAAGCCCTTGCAAGCAAGCAGCCGCTGGGTAATCGGTCTACTGAGCTAAAAGCTGGCAAAGAGAAAGAGAGAGACAGAATAAAAAAATGACTGACTGTGAGAGAGGAAGAGAGAATAGCTGATAATGTCACTAATTTAAGGGTAGAAATAGTAGTCCTGAAGTTTGCTCATTTTGAGCATAGTGGAAGGTACTGCAGGTCCCTGTGGGGCCAAAGTGGTTCTTCCTGTGAGACTACGATCCCCAGCCCTGTGTCAAACAAACCCAGTCACCCAAATGATTTGATGGCCAAAGTGTTGACATTTACCATTTACTACCTTGACTCAGATAATGAGACTTATTGTGTGTGTGTGCATTTGTGAGCGACATTGTGAGTGGAAAGTGGCAGGCTTCAATAGTCTGGCCATCTCCATAGGTCAGCCTTTCTACAGGGAATCAGTGTTCGGAGCAGGCACTGCAGAAGCCTAATTGGAACCTGTGCATTTCTAATTAGTAATCTTATTAAGATAAGGAGTTTGATTGAAACTGTTGTCTGAGATTGAGGAGTAGAGAGAAAGGGTAGAAGTGCAAAATCGGCTGTGAGAACATGAACGGGACATGCGTGGGTGAGGGAGGTAGAATCACTGGGGAATCCTAAGAAGCTTGCTGGAGCGTAGCAGTGAGAAAGGAGTGTGTGTTAAGGTCTCTCTGTGCAGTGAACAGATGGAGACTGTCCCCCTTAGAGACAACAGCACTGATGAAGAGGAGATGGAGTAAATGCTAAGGATGTGCTGAGTCAGATCTATCTATGTGTGTGTGTTTAATTAAGATGTCACTGATGACAGTGCCCTGCACTATGCTCCAACAGCTCCACTACAGAGACAAGCACATATTCATAATGATTAAGCTAGATCTAGTCACCAGAAAGGGAAATGTATTTCTAGCATAATAAAGATGTAATGTGATTTCTGAAGTGCATCTGTCATGCTCATTTACGAACATATCACAATTATTTAGCACTACAAGTGGGTCAACTAAAGTCAAAAGTTAGTTTAGCGGAAGAAAGAACACTTGAAATGTAAAAGATCAGTTACCCAGAGCAAATAGCTTCCTTCACTTTATCTGCAGACATTACTCCGCGGAAAAGTTCTGAAGCCTTTGTCCCTTCATGATTCCAAGAAAATATTTTCCAGGTGATGTATTATCATCAGACAGGAGTCCAGTAGGATTGGTGGATAAGAATTTGTAGTCGGATTCTGTATGATGTCCTAGAAGCCAAAAGAGAAACAAAAATAAGCACAATACATGAGAGAGAGAGCGAGAGAGAGAGAGAGAGCGAGAGAGTCCCACTGGGAGTTTTATCATTCACTAATTAGAAGCCTCAGTGGGTTACTGTATGCAAACAATTCAGCTAACAGTTTAACATTTAGTGTATGTAACACACTTACCCTTTACACAATGAGACACTCAAGTGAACACAGTCACCATTACAAAAAAAAAAGGAATTGTTTCACCAAGATACAGTCTGCATTACTTGTTCCGGCTGATTTAATTGAGATGTGATAGGAGAGACTAGGGATGACAGAGTAGTTTTGAAAAAAATTCAGTCCATATCTTTATTGTAAGAACATATTGCATTGATCCAGGGTGTTCTAAAAAAAATCTACTGAAGTACAGTCTTACTGTACAAAACTTATAATCTCTTAAAACAAATTAGGCATTTAGTATGTAAAGTTTCAGAAATGTATCTTTATTAACACATTGTTAAACATTCTCCATCACTTCACTTTTTAACCAGCAAAATGATCCAATAGAGTATATAAAACCTTATTATAATCTTTGTAGCTACAAGCAGTCCATTTCACCTCCTTCATATCCTCTGAACGGCTTTTTCATTCCTCAGTTTTAATATCTGTCATCCAGTAATACTCCTCAACCCTAACGCTGTACGTTCTCTGCCATAACTCTTCAAGGTTTAATATACTTCATTAAATCAGAGCATCAAGGCTCTGTCTGTTAGTTTCACCTGTTTCAGAATACACCCACATTTAATTTTTAACATCTTTAATACTCGTACACACTTGTACATAAACTGAAAATTTTACTTTTTTTTCACACATTAACCATGAAGAATGTAATTTTTTTCCATTCCACATAACTCGGATCACCATCTCATTCCAAGTAAATTAAAGCATTGTGTGCTGAAATGGGGACATTTCCTCTTTTGTCCTCCTAATGACAGTCATAGACTTCATTTTCTCTCCTATTGATTTAGCCTGGAAAACACAATGCCTTCCAAAAGACTGTTTTACTGTTCTGTAATACAGCATACACCGATCTGCCATAACACTAAAAGCAGGTGAAGTGAATAACATTGTTTGGCAATGACCAATATGTAGATGAAGTGTTTGGTGAAGAAAGTTAAGATAAAAGCACATGTGAGCCTGAAATGACAATAAAAGAACATCAACGTTCCTTGGTGATCCGCCATGTTACAGATTATTCTAATTATATCTGTATGTTCCACCTGTCTTATTCCTTATCTTACTCTTATCCCCATTTCTGTTACACCTGCTTGTCCCTCCTGTGTTTATAATTAAAAATTAAATAAAAGGAAAAATATTGTTCCTATCCAAACAGAATTTATAAAGCTCAGACTAAAAATTTGAGTTTTACAGAGTGTCACCATAATCAACAATGATAGCCTCAATATGACAGATTTGAGACACACACACACACACACACACACACACACACACACAAAGCCCTGAGAAAAATGACAGAGGCCACAGGAGTGTGTATGAAAGTGTGAGTGAGAGAGGTAAAGATGAATGGAAGGTAGCCATCTAAATTGCTACTTTGTAACATAGAGCTTTGAAAAATCCTACAACACAGAAAAAATTGATAGTTTCTGAAATTAAAGTTTCGAAAAAGAAACATATTTAAGCCAAAGTTTAGTTGAAGAGAGAAAGGAGATGAGATGTGATTGCTAGTTTTGTTATTACTTGATTAGTGATATCACTAATTACAATTGAGTACATACCTCAAACTATTTTAGTTTATCTATTTGTTTTTCTTTTTACTGTTCTGAATTTGAGGGTCACTGCAGCAGATCATTGCATATTTGTTTTGGCACAGGTTTTATGTTAGTTTCCCTCCTTGATACAACGTTTTCCATTTATCTGGGCTTGGAACTGACATTATATGACCTATGGCTGAGATTGGGTCCCTGACCAGGGATCAAACCCGAGCCACAGTGGTGAGAGCACCACATGCTAGCCACTAGTCCACAAGAAAACTGGAACTCCTGACTTAAAAAGTCATTTTATCAACATGATAAATTAGAATTTCAACAGCGTGCTTATCCAAGATCCAAGAGAAACTATGCAATGCTTACTGGCTACAAAAAAAATCAAAGCAGCAGCAAATAGCCCTACTCTATCTATTGTGTTATTAAAAATAAATTAATAAACCATTTCTTATTTATACAGTAAATGCTGCACATGAGCTTGGCAGAGACTCTCATTCTGCCACCCCCTTTCTCCCTGTAGTGTAAGTACAATGAGACAGCAAGAACAATGAGTAGACCTCTGTCTTCAAGCCATCATTCTCTGTCTGGACTCAGACTGGTAAATCTTTATCATCTGGCCCTTTTTAATCCATCTAAATGCAGCTTTGAGGTACCTGTACATATCCTCTCCTGCTGGCAAGTTCAGTTTGTAATCGTGATGCTTGCTGTCATCTATAATTCATTTCCACTAGCTTATGCTACACTCTCCGCTCTGGAGAGTAAAAATTCTCTGGAGAGTGAAATTCTCTGCTGTGTAAAATTCACTTCAGTAGGGCTATTCATGATCTGGATTTCATGTAAAATCAAAGTGTGATATCATATGATAAAGAAACAAACGTGTAGCCAAATCTGATATATGTGCATTTTGGCTGAATTTTGAGAGGCAGGTGCAAAAAGAAATGCCATCACATATTTGATTAGATTGGTATATCCATATACAATATTTTAAACAACAAACAATAATAGAAAAACTCCCAAACATCCCAACCAATAAGTATCTAAAAGTCAATTCCGACGTTTTACTATATAATTGGAATACATTCTATTATATAATTGCTATGGTTTTAAAATCGCAGCTTGCCATGGCTGTGATGTCATAATCGCTAAAGGCACAAATAAGGTTAAATGTGGTGAAGTTAGATAAAGGCACAGAAAAGACAGGGATTTAGTACGGTAAGGCCACAAATGATTTCTAAGTGATCCTTAAGATGAGTCTATGTATGTATATAGTGTTTGCATGTATGTACTGTAGATATCTATACACTAATCACTGCAGGTCAGCCATTATCTTAAAATACAACTACTGTACTTATAGCTCATGATCGTTTGTGATTTTGTAGCAAAGCAAAGGCAAAATCTTGAAAGTGAGAACTGGGCATAAAAGAAAGCATGTGTTTAAAGGAAAGCAGGCTTATGGATGGGGATTGGCAAATGAGGAGGAAAGTTGCAATGAATCACAGATTTATCTGTGTTCCACATATATCACCAGAATGACAGCACCTTTAATTTTTATTAAGAAGATTAATGGACAAATGTGCAACTAAGCACTGGGGACAGAGAAATCCAAAGTTAGATTAAAAAAACATGAAATGCGACAGAGGGAGTGTGCATCTGTTTTAGAGTTCTCCTTAGGTACCACAAAATTTTATGATGCACAAATGATGAAATCCTTGCGGATTATGATTTTAAGTTCAGAATGTGCCCTTATGATTAAAAAAAATAATAAGAAACTAATCAGAACATAACATTTAGGGCTGTAGGATGTTCCTTAAGGGCATGTCATGGGATGTATACACCCATGCATTTAAATATACTGTATACAGTGATCTTTTTAAACAGAGTACTGCAAACAATAGAGACCAAGTGGCCTGACTACCTGGCTACCTGACTACTCCTGCCCATATTCCTTGAATCTATAGACATTAATTCCTATATATAAAAAAATTTAATGATTAGATATAATATGGTTATTGAGAACGATATGGTTCTAATTAGTTTTGCATCACAGAATAGTAAAGGATTGATTAATGTAAAAATATTTTTTCAATAAAAATCTATTCTGTTGTGACATGTACCTGTATATCATTAAAGAAAATATGTCAAGTCCTTTTCATAACAGAGAGCAATATCAGATAGAAAAAATTCTTAACTTCTGATGCTCGAGAATGACTTTACCAATTCATCAACTGGAGCAGAATAAAATTGAATATATAGAAAGCAGGAAAGCAAATGGAGTAAATAAAATAAACAATTTGAACTGAATAGATAAAAGTACTCTATGTGTGTTTGTGTGTGTGTGTGCGTGTGTGTGTGTGTGCGTATGTTTGTCCATGTGTTAAGCTGCAGCAATGAGATCTTGCCTCATCATTCAAATGCATCGCCTAATCAGATGCTCCACTGCTCCTTATCCCAACCACTGCGGCAACAGAGAAAAAACTGGAACACACACTCAAACACACACACACACACACACACACATACTTTGCCCCCTCCCGCTGACAAAGAACCCAACAGCATTTCACACAAACACACACACACACACACACACACACACCACCTACTGTGCTATAAACTTGTGATAAATATAATATTTAGTCTACAGGAACTGCAGTATAAAGCAGCACTGCAGTCTTTTAAAGCCCTCTTTAGTATCATCACATTAAAAAGCCTGAAATGCTGCCTGATGGATTGTTGATATTGTTCTTTTGACTTTCAGTTTTATTCGTTCACTTTTTCATCTTTTAAGCTAAATGCACTTTCAATAAAATGCTCGGTGTTACACTTATTACAGTCATTTGTTCCACCTTAGTAAATAGTTCATCTCACATTGTTATTAATTTCCCATTTTTTGCTTACAGAATCAGTTTGCAGGAAGGTCCTTCCATCCAATAAACGATGCAACTACAGTATATTTTAAAGTAACTTATAGAAAGAACATAGTATCAGTGTTTTTACAGTAGCAGAGGTATCTGTAGGTATCTGTTTCCATTCTCAGACTTCTACTGAAAGTAAACACAGCCTTCCATTTAGTCTTGCATCAAAAGCCATTGCATCAAATAACATACAAACTGTAAGTCTAAACTTATTAATGCTCATGCTAGAGGATATTCCCAAATTAATGGCAACATACATTTAATTTAACACAGTACATACTGTATATTTTTGATAAATATTGCAGAGTAAAAAAATAATAATGCATTTAATCCTAATCAAATTTAGACTCAATGAAATGAAAGAAGGTTCCTCCAGAAAGCTTATACTTCAATTACTAAATTCAAGTAAATGCTTAGACAGCAGCAGAAATCTGTCTAAAGACAGTGGGGACATAGACAAGCTAACCTGACAAGCTAGCAATATTACTGATATTTGAGACAAATACATTCCTCCCTTCAATGCTCCTTCAGAAACCTGAATTAAGCTGAATGTCTGTGAGCAGGTACTTCATCGTTAATGGGCACACAAATGTGGCACATGTACCTGCTTGCTAGCTAACCAGCTGGGATTAGCTGTCACAAACATTCGCAAACAGGTAGAGCTTCAAAGGTTTATTGTCTTATTTGTTTCAATCTGCATGTTCTAAAGTAATAAAATCTAAAATTAAAATCTAAATGAATCTTTTCCGACACACAGTCCAGTCCAGTATGTGACCGTATTACACTCACAGCACAATTATGAGGCGCCGTATAGGGCTTAAATCAAACTTCACTCATGCATACACATATGAAACACTCACACATACATATATACTACTAACTGCTCACACAACTACATATGAAATGCGCACTCACACA
>JAQQZT010000015.1:12299260-12312756 GCA_030068275.1 Clarias platycephalus | reverse complement strand
TCATATGTAGTTGTGTGAGCAGTTAGTAGTATATATGTATGTGTGAGTGTTTCATATATGTGTATGCAAGTGTTTCACATGTGTGTGCATGAGTGAAGTTTGATTTAAGCCCTATACAATCCACTTGCAAAATCTGAGTATATGAAGAACGTATTTAATGCAATAACATTTCCTGAAAAAGCTGCAGTATATTTTCAAGGAATTCGTCATTTAAAAAAATGAACGTCTGCAAGATTAGGTAAATAATTTTTTTTTTTTTATGTGAATCGATTATGAATTGAAAACTGGTCCATCGGTTTAAGTCTTTGTTCAAACACCTCAATGATGTTAACACACCTCTTCACACTTACATGTAAATTACCTCCTTTTCAGTAGAACTTTGCCTCTTTGACTCTTTCTCATCCATCTCCCAAATTTTATAATGCTAGGAACTGACAAAAACAAAACTCTTTATAATGATTGTTTAGATTTTTGTGGTCTACATCATTTGTTTTCTTACAACAGGCACCAGAGTTTTTCTTCTAACATTAACTTTATTACACTTTATTACCAACACAATGTGGAAAACTTTAACATGAACCCAGCTTTATGTTTTTACTTTTGCTTATACAACTACATCCTCATGATATATGCACTTCTTTCAGTGCATAAGTAATACTTGAGTTGGCCTGTTCTGTACTTTTTGTACTACAGTAAAAAGTAGATGAGTAAACATAAGCAATCCAGTGGGAACATGTCTCTTTGTAAGGAGCCTCTAGAGATACAGGCTTCTACAGTATTTTCTTTTCTGAGGTTCAGCTTTACTAATTCATAATTCTGTCCAATCACAGTAAACAGTGCTTCTTCCTTCTCTCCTCCCCTTTGATCCTCCTGAGATTGGACTTCAAGAACAAACACACAAACTATTCTAGCCGTGGGAACAAAACAAAAGGGGAAATGCCTCTAGGGAAATACAGTCTGGGCGAACGAAAGATGGAGGCAAACACCACCAGAGATCAGGTCAGTTGTGGGTAGGGTGTAATAAAGGAAGCGGGTGCAGACACTAAAAATAGAGAAGCCTGAACTCAAATCTTTGCAACACGAATGCAGAGAAGTGGTGTAATTGAGCCAGTACACATCAGTGAACAGGGATATTGCTTCCATAATTCCTCTACACTGGATTTGCTCTTAGTCAGTTCTATCAAGTAAAATTATCCTGAATATATCATTTAAAAAAATGTTTGTGCGGAATAATAAAATGTTTGATTTGTAAGAAAGACTATACTTCAGGGTACAAAGTTATACAAATATATTACAAAACTGCATTTTTACATGATACTGTAATTTATTAATTTACAAACTATCTATTTTTATCAGTTTATTATTATAGTTAATATTGCGGGGTATTAGTGGCTCAGTGGTAGGTTTCTCGTCTGCCATGAAGAAGGCCAGGGCTCAATTCCCACCCAAACCCAAGCCACTGGATGCAGTGCCAAGTCCCACCCAGTCCCAAGCCACAATGGGAGGGTTGTGTCAAGAAGGGCATCCGGCATAAAACCTGTGCCAAGTTGTTGTGCGGATCAGATGGACTGACAACAACAATATTGTGGAATATCCATGAAGGTTAGTGCCTGATACTTCATAGTACTTGAATACACATTCACTCCTTTAAAAGCATTTTTCTTATTTATTTTTTTTAGATTAATAGACCAAATTCTCAAACAAATAAGAGAAACGTTCTAAAATCAAGATATCGCAGTATCAAAGTGATCACAATCAAAGGACATTGGTCAAGGACAGTAGAGTATGTGGCTGTTTCTGGAACAGACTCACTAGTCTTTATTTATGATGTAACTCATTGTGGCAGTAGCAAGATAAATTCAGAAATCTACAAAGGTCTACCAAATTATAGAAGATTGCAATTAATCTAATCTCCTCTACTATGATCTAATCTAACAATCTAATTTAGTTTCCAACACAACAAAAGATTTAATCAGAGAAAAACGTGAAAGGTTTTAGAATGGCCAAGTCATGCATGAGGCCTTAACCCAATTAAGCATGCATTTCACCTTCTGAAGAGGAGACTAAAGGCAGAAAAAAATGTCAGAACAAACAACAAATGGAAGATGCTGCAATACAAGCCTGGAAATCAGAAAAGAAGAATGCAGCAGTTTGGTTAATGTCAATTCGTCTCCAGCTTGATGCAGTTATTCTAAGCAGAGAGTATGAGACCAAATACTGTATGAAGTGTTATTTTTAAAGACTATCTGTTCATATATATATATACTGTTACTGCCATGAAAAAGCCCTTATTAATGGCCACAATCTCATAATTTCATATCCCTGCAGCCAAACCTAAAAAAATAGCACTTTGTTCTTCACTAACATTACTAGAGTTAGGTAAGTTAGTTCACTATTAGGTCATTGTAGGAGTGTTTTCATGATCCTTCCATAGTATTTAAAAAGTAATAGCTATGTTGACTCACACATGCAGCCATCAGATCTGTTTTTGCAAGTCAACATCAGCTGTATGCACCCTAGCTGCATGCATAGCGTTAGCTGCCACTCTGCTTCTCCTCACTGTCAGAGGTTCAGGTGGAAGAATCTGAGAGAGGGCTCAGACAGTCAGTGAGGAAGCCAGGAGGCGGAAATGAAGTCTGTCAGGTCAGTGTAGTCGTCCCTGCTATCCTTCATTTATAAGCTGCTGAGCCACTTGTAGAAAGCCAGAGCACGTTTTTCTTTGCAAAGCTTACATTGTGCATACTGACGACCTGCTTTGGACCTTTAGCTTTATGATCCTGCCAGCTCTTTTACTGGAACCAGACATGGTGACACTCCTCTCCAAGAAAGCACAGGCTCACTGAACTTTGAAATATCTCTGAAGTGAAGTAGGTCTACGTCTGATCTCTTTCAACCATGCCACAAAGTTTCATCTGAAAATTTCTTCTTCTTTTTTTTAAACGAGCATGTACCAACATCCATGATCTGAGTTTTCCAACTGGGAGGAAGTCTGTGGCCATGTCTACAATCTGTTCTTCATTAGGTTTCACAATGATTTTTTTTTTTTTTTTTTTACCTCAACATTTCCTGGCAAAAATAAGTACACCTTTTACATCAACTCTCCAACACTGATGAAACAGCTTACAGTAGTTAACATCAGAGATCATATTACCCAATACACTCTTTTATTGTAGGTTTATTTCTAAAGTTTGCAAAGTTCAGAAGGCGAATCGGACACCAAATCTATTTTTTTTTTTTTTTTTTTTTAAATAAACCTTTATCTCTACAGGAAAAGATATGTCATGTTCTGTATTGGCCATACATTGTCCACACAAATTAGCATAGTGATCACAGGGTTTGTTAGTTTATTTTAAGTTGCAGTAAATGCTTATATTTTAGTATGGTGGTTTAGTGGGTAGCACTTTTGCTTTGTTGTGCGGACTGGATATTCCGCTGTGGCGACCCCTTGCCGGGAGCAGCCGAAAGACTAACAACAACGACTTTTGCTTTGCATCTCCAGGTCCCGGTTTTGATTTCCCTGTCGGGTCTTCGTGCATGGAGTTTGCATGCTCTCCCTGTGTTTAGTGGGTTTCCTCCGGGTTCTCCGGTTTCCTGAACAGTCCAAAGACATGCAGATTAGGCATTCCCAAATTGTCCGGACTAAAGAGGTTTCTAGATGGATGGATGGAAAGCTAACATATGTTAAGTTAGAAAATAACCAGTGAATTAATTACTACTAACTTTTGATTGTTCTTAATTGAAGAGAAATTAAATAGCTAGCTACAGTAATTGGCAGCTTTTCCAGGGAACAGTTTGTTATCAGAAACCACTGTAACTAACTTGTTTGGGTGTCCTTGGACCAAAATAAGCTGGAAACCTCTGGTATAAAAAAATCTATATCTGCTGGCATCACTCCTGAGCCAGTGATTGTTTTTATGAATTAAAACACAAAGAAATTGTTCAAGCTGCTATCAGTTCATTCTACATTTTGACAGGCTACAGGATTCTACACTAGCTCTATCTCTAAAAATGAATGACTGTAATGAATAAGAGAATGTGTGTATGTGTAAGTGAGAGGGTGGATGTCTGTGTATTCAGCTTCTGCAGCTCTGTCTCTGCTTCAACCTGGCTGCTATAAAAATGGTGGGAAACAGCAGTGAGAAGGAAAAATAATGAGGAACGGATTATCATTCTAATAATCAGGAGCTCAATGGAAATGAGCATCATTGCTTGTGACATTGCATTTAACCGAGCCTTGGTGTGAAACAGCTCTTACATTATCCTCTCATTTCATTCTGACACACTGACACACACACACACACACACACACACACACGCACAAATATACACACACATACACTCACGTTCCTTCACACAGGGAACAAATCACTCCTGACTACGATTCACTACTTGGATCTACACAGTATTACACTCAGCTCTGCTGTAAAGGGGAGGAAGGGGGTGTCACATGGGTGACATGATAATCACATCACAATCCGTGTACACATTCAAAATGCACATATTTTATAAAACAAAGAGAACGATGCAGTAAAAACTGGGACAAAAATATTTTTACAGCAATCAATGCTTTAGCAAAAAGCACAGATTACCAACATACCATTTATTCAAGAGTCATTTCTATGTATCTATTTTATTAATATTTATTTACATTGCACTGTAGATACACATCAAATCGAACCATTGGAATAATCTTCATGAAGCAAATTAGTGGTTTAGGAGAGAACATGCAGCTAGTGCATTAGGCTTGCTCTGTAGTTCCAGCTTTGTGACAGTACCATGAAACTGATGCTACAAGTCATTCTAGTGTTTTTTGGTCTCTTTTATAATGCATGGAAAGTGCTACTGATAACCCATAACTGTGTTTAACTTAATAGTACACAAATACTAAAGTGAAGACATTTATAAGGGATAGAGGATGTGGGCTACATGCTTGAGTAAATAGCTAATAGGAAATCCATCATCCCCAACAACACCACAATTCCACAGAATTTATGGGTGGCAGGAAAAGAGCACACCCAACAGGAAAACCTCACTTACACGATGCAATCAAATAAGCAGTGACTCACTACAGCCCGTTCAGACTGCATTCACACTTCTCCCTGCTTAAATATTAATTTATGGTGATCAAAGAAAACATTCGACTCATTATTTTATCTTTGCTAATGCATATAATAGCTAAATACTGTATACTGGTTAATTAAATTAGTTGCTGTACATATTAATCTGCTCCCACAATCAATAAAAAAAGTCCAGAATCTCTTGTAATTTGTAAAAGACAGTAGATTTTTTTTAATAACCCACAATTTTGACCCCTCTCTTAGGATCGGAAAGAGGAAAGGCAAAACCAGTACTAAGTGCTGCAGGTGGTCCTTGGCTCCTATCTGCCTTCATGAATCTTCCATGCACTTAGAAATTAATTAAAATGCAGTGACTGGATAAAGCAATTAATTGGCAAGTGTCCAGGTACTGAATAACATTTGAGGAAATAACAAAGAAATTGTTAGTGCCGGTCTGATGGAGCTTTACTAATTTATATTCAGTAAAGTATTTGTTCATGGTGTCGACTGATCTGGGTGATAGGTTGAAACTAATTACTATAAAACACAACAATGAGACTTGGATTCCTTCCTATTCATCTGCACATACAGTAGTTTGCATGCCTCAGTTTCATCCCAAGTATCCTTGCTATTTCACACGGTTGCTCAGTAACCTCAGGTCAGAAGCTGCCAAGTACCATGAACCAGGACTGAAAATTGATATTCAGTGAATCGAGAGGTCTTTGCACCGTGCGGTGTTTTTCTAATGTTTGTTGTTTTACTGCAATGCATTTTAAACCTGGACACACATTTATAAGCCATTAAAGTTTCTGATTTGACACAAGGTTGGCTCAGGTGAGAGAGGGCTCTCAATTACGAGGAAAAAACAAAGAGTGACACTTTATATAACCCATAAAGACTGATTAATTGCATATGTCATAGCAATTATGCAGCAAATACAGAAATAAATAAGGAAGATTGTGTGTCAACATTTTTATGAGATTATGCAACGACTCTGCCAAAAAGGCCCAGGTACATGGTTGCACAGAGAAGCAGTAATTTCTCCTGCAGGAGGCTAGTAGTAAAGACAGGGAAGAGCCGTTTGAAACTTTAAGAGACCTACTTAAAGGCAAACTGCCTTTTAAGATCCATCACTGGCTATGCAGGGAGAGCTCATGTCAAGATTCTTCTCACAGGCTCTTGTTGAGGATTTGGCGAGCATCCATAATCAGACTGGCAGTGAATTTTAATATGCAAGTTGTGGACTGGAGGATTTAATCAGAGTGAGTGGGCTAATAGAGAGGGGTGACAGCAGAATCACAACACTGGTGGTGCAAATTTGGAAAAATCTTTAGTGAGAAAACAATTAGGAACTGTCTAGGGGGCGGAGAGGGGCAGGAAATAAACAAAGCAACAAGTTGGGAATTCAGTTCTAATGGATTAGGGCTAGGAATAGGGCAAACAACCTGGATACCGAAATAGCCGGACCTTAGATGCACACGAGTCAGATGTAGTTTTCAGGCGCACATATAATCCCACTTTGTTCTTGAGATCCAGGTACAAATAAAGTACTTTAAAAGCCAGTTAGCACATCCGAACGACGAGAAAGAAAACACTCTTCATGGCGATAACTCCTTAGAAGGATAAAAAGAACGTGGTATTTAGCGCGAGCCTGAGAGCACAGCTCGTGCGCTACTGCGCGTTTTGCGCGTGGAAGCAGCTGGCGATTGTGCACAACATCTCCGAGTTCCGCGCCTCACTCTGCAGTCCACACACACGCCTTAAAACAGCACAGAGAACTGCGTCCATCTGACACTGGATAAATCATAGCAAATGAAGTTTCGGTAAATCGAGGTGCCCAGTTGCGGCGCGGTGGCGTGTCTAACGCAAACTGAATCATGCACTGCTTTTGAAACATTCTGTGTAGTCAGTAGGAAAACTTCAAACTGCACATATGAACAGAACAGATCTTTATTTATTTATTTTACCTTTTATGTCTTGCCTATAGAAATTTCCTCTAGAGCAAAACCTAAACCCAGTTGCTCCGTGTCTCCATGATTAACACCTGCAACATTAGCTAATAGTTTATGTAAAAACAAAACTTAACCATTTCCGATGCATTCAAAATTACCTTTATTTTGTTTCTGCGGATTATCCAAGGTGCAGACAGTCAGAATCACCACGCGTAATCTCCGGGAAAGTTGAGCCAGCGGCGCGTCGCGTTTCCCCCTACTCGTGCTGTTCGTGTCTCCAAGTGTTTTTTGGTTTATGCTTCTGTATAAACGTTGCGCGTGTGAATGTTTGCACTGCCTCCCCTCACCCTCCCTCTCGTGTGCTGCGCTGCATGGATGCGCACATTACATCCGCTCATCCCAAGGCAAGCAAACACGCGCCCTGCCTACTGTACTCTAACCTGCCTGTAAAACGCTTCTGTTTTTCTATTCTGGAACTTCAGCTCACACACCGTCCGCTCTGCCAGATCCATGAACCTGCATTTATAGTGCTAGATAAGATCTACAAGTCTCATGTGCTGTTTAAATCCAACAGCAAGGAATCAACAAGCAAACGTGGCTAATCGCACAAACCCGTGCATTTGTATCTGAGCTGTTATTTCCCAAGAGGAGGGGTTCGGTAATTGGAAAAGGTGAGGACTAGCACCCACAGGCCGCGAGATTAATCGCTATTTGCCTTCACTGATTGCCAGGGATCATGCTGGGAAGTATAATGGAATGCATAATGCACACCTCCATTTTCGCGCCTGAAACACTGAACCGAGCGCACGGAATGACAATTGATCCGTTTCCACGTTCCACACACACACACACACACACACACACCCCGGACCGCTTTATGATAAATTACACAGCCTATAGGGGCAGAGCTGCTTCTTCAAAAAGTCCATCTGGCATATACAATCAGCTCTCTTACTGCCCTCTCGCGGTGGTCATTGCCTGTGGTAGTAGCAGGTACAATAATAATAATAATAATAATAATCGTCGTCGTCATCATCGCCTTTGCTACATTTTATTTAGATAATGGTTCTTTCTACAAAAATTGTGGAAAGTAGTGTCATCTTTGCTGAAGCCAAAATCATTTAAATTAATATACCAGACACATTACTTGAATATGCTCAGAAAATATAGTATTTAATTTCTATCATGTAAAATTTTCTTGCTCTGATGTTAAATATTTAATTGTAGCACTTTTTAAAATAAAAGGTCAAGTTCAAAGAAAATGTCTTGTCACTATGATCGTACGTAAAAGTGGAGCCATATACTTTTTTAAAATAAAATAAATCTGATTTAGTATAATATCAATATCTTATAAAATAAATTAAACACTTAAATCATTAATCAATATTTGATTTATAATTAATCTGAAATATTTTGCACTGGACAAATGCAAAAGGTATGACAGATGTCTCGCTTCATTTGTTTAGAAATGTCATAATTTGTTTTACAATTTTATGTAAAGCTTTTAAGTCCATCATTGGTATTACTCGTTTTATAATTATAACTGTCAAAATTGGACATAAAAATCTAATAATTAATTGATATTAACATAACCCTCATGTTGTGTTCGTTTGTGGGTAACACTCATTATGTCACTTTTGACCAGATAATTTTATTTCATTATCAATCCACAATAATACATATATTATCACCTAATGTTGTATTAGATCTTTTTATCAACTTCAGCTCTTGTGAACATTACATGTTTTGAACTTATATTTGCTGTGTTTGTCCTGCAGACCACATTTACCTGAGCTCATGTCACTCTTTTTTTTGAGAAATTAACATTAACATTTGGCACAAAATAACAACTTTTGTGTTCCTGGTCAAAACTGACCGGTATGATATATTGAAAAAAAAAAAAAAAAAAAGCCCAAATGTACACAGGGAAAACTATATTATAAATTTAATATTTGACCCATACACTGTATAACCAAATTTACAATTTTAAAGTAGCCCTAATGTAATTTCCAGGACCCCGGATTTTTATTTATTTATATATATATACTCGTCCTAATGTTCATTAGGAGGCTTCTGATCGTAAAACTCAATTTGGAAAAGAGAAATTCAGAGATGTATCAAGGTAGCACACCATTAAGAGCTTTAAAAACCAATTTAAAGGTTTTGAAATCGACTCTAAATGAAAAAGGCAGCCTGTGGAGTGATGCTAAAACAGGAGTATTAAAAAGATTCTTCCTGATTGCAACATTATTAACAAGCTGTTCTTTATAATGTTGAAGTAAGCTTACAATTAAATAAATAAAGCACTTTGTTAGGTGAGAAAATTTTATTCCATTTTAATTTTTGTGGAACCGTACTACTACTACTACTACTACTACTACTACTACGAATAATAATAATAATAATAATAATAATAATAATGTAACACTAATATTCTAATAAACTGTCACAATACATTTTATATATTAAGTATGGCAATATTCTTTTTTAGAAGAGTTGAAAACAGACTTACAAAGTTCTCCTACTTTTTAGTCTTGTAATAATTTATTTTTGTGTGAAACTGAAATCAAATTAAGATTTTCACAGTTTTTTAAAATGCAATACTAATGTTTCGCTTGGAAGCTGGCTGCATGTGATGTAAGCATGATATTGCAGTTTTATAAACAAAAAATGATTATGAGGTACAGTAAGTGAACTTTCAGACACAATATGACTGGATCTTTTTTTTGCTAGCAGAAGTAGGTCCTGACAAGCACATTGGAAAGCTTGCTTACTAACTCACATTGATTCCCGCTCAATTTGCTTCTGGTTAAATTGATGTTCCTTCTTAATTTTCATTTTTGGCTAATTTTAAGCCAAAAGGAATATTTCTAAAAATGTTGTTGGCACAGTGCACAAACGATGCCACTAACTCTGCTATAGTAACCATTTGGAACGAGGAATTGGAATTTCTTCTCCCTGCCTTCTCAACAGTTACGTACAATGAAATGGAAAATTGATTTTAAGTCAAATATAAATTCCTGCTTTTTTCCCATATACGTGTTTGGAGATGGATTTTAGTTTAAAGTGTATCTCTGTCCTGCTGGGTTCTAGGATGAGCAGCTTCATTGCTGTAATAACAATTTCTCGAACCTAGTTAACTTACAAAGATTTGTTAAGCTAACAGGACTTGATGCCAGATGTCACACCTTCTGTTCTCACTCAGCACATGTGCACCACACTTATGAAATAAAAGACTAATGAAACTGATTCTTGGCTAATTAATGCACACTTTAATCTCTGTGGGGAAAATGTTAATTTGGTCAGTGTACCTCAAATCTCTTGCAATCATTTTCTATTTCTGCTGCTACTTGAATGCTACCAAGGGTATAACTCAAATATTAGAGGCTACATACTGTACACATTATGATCAAACGTTTGTCTGGGCACCTAACCATTGCACTTCTAGGTGCTTGTTGAACATTTTATGTCCCTTTTCCAGTAGAGTCCACTCTTTTGTAAAGGCTTTCCACTAGATTTTGGAGAATGCACATTAGTCAGGTCAGGCACTGAGGTTGAGTGAGGAGACGCGGCACAGAGTCAGCATTTCAGTTTATTGCAAACGTGTACAGGAATTGAGGTCAGGGCTCTGTAAAGACTACTCAAATTCTTCCATTTCAAATTGAGCATATCATTTCTCATTTCCACTGTCATGCTGGAACAAGTGTGCACATCTTACTTCCTGTAAAAGAAAATTGTAATGCTACAGTACATCAAAAAAAGAAAATCTGGAAAATTGTGGCAACAGTTTGTAGAAGAAGCACATATAGGTATGATGATCAGGTATCCACAAATGCTGGCCCATAGAGTACAGTACATATTTAATATTTTACTCACTCTGACTTAATTTTATCATTGTCTATACCGCTTTGTCCTGTATACAGGGTCATGGGGGCCTGGAGCCTATCCCAGAAGGCTTAGGGCATTAGGTAGGGTACACACTGTACAGGGTGTCAATCCATCACACGGCACACACACACACACTCATTTACACACTATGGGCAATTTGGGAATGCTAATTAGCCTAATCTGCATGTCTTTTTGCTGAGGGAGGAAGCTGGAGAACCTGGAGGAAACTCACCAAGCACAGGGAGAACATGCAAACTTCATGCACACAGACCGAAGATGGGAGTCGAACATAGAACCTGGAGGCAGAAGGTGACAGTGCTAACCAATGAGCCACCGTGCCACCTCTTTAATACCGTAATATTGTGATTTAATTTTTTTTTTTAATAATGTATAAATACTTTGTTATTTTTGACTGTCTGTGAAGTGGATGTCAAGTGCAAAAAATGCAGGGGGAGGTTCGAGGCAAAATTAACTTTAGTAAATACAGTAAGCTAGCTATTAGCATGCTCAAGGTAGAAAGACTCATGTTGTGCTTCATTATACTGTATGACATTTGTTCTAAAATCAACACTTGAAGCTAATCTGGGGTGAAATATTTCCCATATTCATACCTAAGGTAAATGAATCACTCAGACAGAGACCAAGGATTTACAATGTGATAGTGGATTTTTTTAAATGTTTGCTGATGAAAGAAGGAGCCATAATAAATGCAGACATTTTAAAAATGTTATTTTGGGACTTTTGCTAGAACTTGAACATAATTAAATAAGTTGCTTACAAACGTCAGGTTGCTTTCAACTGTCATTATGGTAATGGAGAATTTTAAGAAAACAGTGAAAATAAAAATTTTATGAATGAAAGATTTATTTCAGATGTACGCTTTGCAAATAGGAATGGAGCATGTTTCTCTTTTTAGATAACAACTGTGAGCACCTGTAACCAAGCATAAGCAATTTCCCTCTGGGATTAATAAAGTTATTTGAATCTTTGAATCTTTTTAGACAGACTTTTTAGCTAGCATTAGGGTGCTGCAAAGAAATCCATCTGAGTTGCACTATACTGTATATGATTGCAATCTTGAGCCAACACGCAATGCACTGACAGTTCATAACCTGTAGTTTTAAATAGTGTTTACCTGGAAGAGACCACTTTCACAAGGATAGAAATGTTACATTACAGGACAAAAGTGACTGGCCAAAAAAGGTATCGATTTGCAGTGAAGCTTCTCTCAAAGGGGAAAAGTGTTTGCCAGTGCATGGGATACAACTTGCATTTACATTAAAATTTACATTTAGGAATTTGGCAGACGCCCTTATCCAGAGTGACTGACAAAAGTGCTTACCTTTCCGTCATTGGATAGATTGGATAGAATTTAAAACTACTGCACCAATTTTTCATTTAACTTAATTTAACCCCATCACATACAGTATATGACTGCATACTGTATAATTAGCACAACAAAGTTAACCTTATTCTCACTTATAATTTGGCCTACTGGGCACTGAGGATAATAACAGTTGTCTGATTTTGAAACTCATTCATTTATTCATTTATTCATTCATTCATTTCACCTCAGCAACCATGTTATCTCGGTCAGGGTTGTAGCCTTAGCCATTTCAATCCATTTGGAGTGGGATGATAACCACTTCAGGTTAGGTTGATCCTGATCTAGGTTAATGTATGTGTATAAAAAAAGAAAAAAATCTATAAGGGCTAATTCAGTTTAAAGATGTTAAGTTGACATTAAGTTTTACCTACAAGACTTGATACACTTGGTTCATCCATTTTGTTCATCCAACCATCTATTGTCTATATCTCTGATTATGTGTAGGGTCACAGGGGTCTTTAAGCCTGTCTCAGGCATAAGACAGGGGCACACTCTGAATGGGGTGCCAACCTGAAGCATGGAACACACACACAGATACCCACACACCCAATCACACACTAAGGGCAAATTGGAAAAACCAAGCAAACAAAACCACATGCCTTTGGACTGTGGGAGGAAACCGGAGTACCTGGAGATAACCGACCAAGGAGGTGGGGAGCATGAAAATTCCACACACACCGGACCGGAGGTATGAGGCGACTGTGCTAAACCACTGATGTTGCTATTCCACCATGCTTAAATAATTTGTTCATTGGAACCAAGAAATAAAGTTATGACCACACTGTAAAAAATCCAACTTGCAAATTGTTAACTCAATTTAAAATTCCAAGTTAGGTGGACATATTTTTGAGCAGTGTTGAATTTACTTATAAAATCTATTTAACTGGATTTTACTATTTTGTCCAACAAATATAAACAATCAAGTTGAGGAAACTTAAAATTTAGATTTTTTTATTCAATAGTTTCACATCCTGCACTGTAAAAAATAAAAAGTTGACTTAACTTAAAAGTTAAGGCAACCGCAATTTTGAGTTCACTCAACTTCAGTGGTTGAAGTTGTGCCAAATCATTTTTTTTTTAAGTTCATTGAAACTGCTGTTTTAAGTTAGTTATATATATATTTAAGATAGTATATACAAGGAATTTGCATATCACCGCAGCACATCGAGCCTCAAGTATCACCTAGGGTGATATAAAATAAGGTCAAATATT
>JAQQZT010000015.1:12268812-12279666 GCA_030068275.1 Clarias platycephalus | reverse complement strand
TCGTTTTGGTTTTTTTTTTTTTTTTTTTTTTTTTTAAATCAAACCCACTTATTACACATGCTTACACCAGTCTTAGAACACAGCGAGGGCAAATTAGAGTTTTACTGTCCTTAAGGTACGGTCTTATTCTACAATTCAAATTGTGAAAGAGTGTTGCTGACATCATTTTCACACATGAATAATGAAATAAAAAATATATATATATTTTTTGGCCAATGCAGATATAGTTTTACATAACTCCTCGTCTGGGGAATCCTAAAGGTTCTATGTAAACAACAGAAGGTTTCCCCATCAAGGTGGATTCCAGATAGATCCCATTCAGAAAGCTAAGAACCCTTAAATATCTAAAGCCTCTTTGACAAATACAGAAGAGTTTTTAAGAACTAAATCTCAAAGCACAAACATACACTCTTTTATTGTAGGTTACAGAAACTCACCTCTTCCTAGCTCTCCATTGATCACGGCATCTGTCTTTATGTACTTGCTAGCTCCGGCTGAGAGGTCACCCTCAGGCCTCCTCTTGTGCCCGGCCGGCTCCCAGTCATCACTGCGCTCCTGCACAGCTCCATCCTCCTTGCCCAGTGATCGTTTGTGCAGTTGGATCAGTTTCAGCAGTTTCTCCATCTTGTCTTTGTCATACTCCCCCTGGGGCTTCTGAGCACCACTACCATTAGATTGCGCCAGTCCAGTCCTAGTGCTGCCTGAGCCACTCCAGTCAGACACAGGACTGTATTCGTCAACCATGGCAGGACCAGTGTCCTCCACATCCTGCTGCAGGCATGTAATGGCCAGTTTGAAGTTGTCAGGTGCATGGAAATATGTATTCAACGATGAGTCCATGTTCTTGGGCCGTTGTGGTGGGTATAGCCCAGGTCGTTCGTCCAAGCTTAACCTGTACTCGGGCAAAGAGAAAAGCCGTCCTGAGCCATGTTCCCTCAAACTCAGATAGTCCAGAGCCTGCGTTTTCACTGCACTCGCCAGGTCTTTGGGTGGATTGGTGCGCAGTTTATAGAAAGCATGGTGCAGAGCAGGAGCAACGGTCTCTATGTGCTCAGTGTTTGAGTCTCTGGACTCTAATGGAACTAGAGAGTCCACATGTAGGCCAGCGTGCCTGGACACTTTGGAAGAGATTCAAGAGAACACACATGTAAATCAATAGTAACGACAGGGAACAAAATACAAAGCATGTCTCAATTTTAACTATGGAGGCTCATACGTACTTAACCTGCCTGTGAATCTCGGTTCTTGAAAAACAAAAAGTGCTTGTAATCCTCTGTCGCTTCTCCCTCGCTTTTCTAAATTTCAGACAAAGAAAAGGAGAATGCCATAGTATGGTGTAATAAACAACAACAACAAAAAGGTGTGTAGAATATGCCCCATGAGTGTACCTTTTGAACTGTGCAGGTGTGATGATGAAAGAAGGAGAAGAAAGCCTTTCTCTGCCAGTGGCTTCACAAGAACCTGTATAAAACCATAGAATTATTTTAAAAATTAAAAACCTCTGCCAAGTGTCCCGCATTTTTCAGCAAAAGGGACATTTTAATCATCTACAATAAAGAAAAATGTTGAACGAAGCAATATAAAGAGGAAAGTTAGTTCCTCTGGCTATCCATAAATACATCTGATATTATTACAAGATAAACAGCACGGAGTCTCCTCAGTAAAAGTTGGTCAGAATTACCGCAGGACAATCCGTGTTGTTTTGTTCATGGCTAATGCATGCTAAAAAGCTAAATAGTTTCTAACACAAAGCTGAAACCCAAATCCCACTCTAACCCATGAACAAGGGCAGTACTTGCTGTGTGGAAGAAGGGATTTTACTCCCTACAGTACATGGCTTGCTAGCTTGCTATTTTTTGCTATTTAGGATTCAACCTCGACAAAACGTGAGGTTGGCTGATATTCATGTTGATATTCAGCACAACAGAACTCCCTCTCAGAATGATACTGCTTGTCATTTTCTTTGTAATAACACCTTTAAATAAAATATAGTTGCAAGAATCGATGAGCGGGCCCAAGCACTTTGTACCATCGCCTCATGGGCACCATTGTGTGTTATTTGAGTGAATGTGTTTGTGCGAGTCTGTGTGTTAACATTTGTGTTGTGTGTATGTGTACATGTGTGTGATGTTAAGGTTATTAACCACTTTTTAGCATACGTTTGAGGCATCGTCACGGCTGACCCGTTTGAGATATCAAAAATCCCTCTACAATTTTGCACCTTCAATGTCTTGAGATCACATAGGCCCGGTTTGGTGGTGATCGTGATCGTTTGGTGGTGAAAATTCCCTCGGAAGAATGTATCAAATTCCTTTGGTGGCATTTTGCAAATGACCCAAAATAACTGACTTCCTGTTGAGCACAGCTCATGACACGCAATATGAAAGGTGTTCGGCTCAATGAGCTCTAAATGTATTGTACATGTAAATTTTTTTGTTTTTGCGGATATTAAGGCCTCCAAAAAAGCCCTGAATTGGGGGGAAAAAAATTATCAAGAGGGCCCTTCACTATCAGACATCAGCACTTTTATAGCAATGATGTAATAACCATGACATCATCGTAAATAAATCACTTACCATTTTTTCCTTCTCCATTTTGTGTAGAAGGCCAGACAGGCTGTTTCCCTGCTTGGTCTTAGCCATGACATCAAACAGGCTGCAGTACATCCCGCATTTCATTACTTCCATAGAAAACAACAACAAATAATAAAAGTTTATTATTCATTATATTAAAATAACAGAAAAATGTACATACTTGTTCAGAACAATAACAGTTTAAAGCTATGTTCCTCTAAATGTATGATTAAATTAAGAGACATTAAAGCTATCAGCACTTATTTTTGTCATACTGGTTATATAATTATTTTACCCTCTTGTGTTCCACTATATGAATCCCATGAAAGCAGTGTAGAGGGAATTTTTCTTTTCACTTGATCAAGGTGCATTGCCATACTTATATCAATTTTGTCAGGACTAAAAAAAAATGAAGCAAAAGCACACTTCAGTAAAATGCCACTGAGGAGGATGCATTATAATTTTATGATTACAGACTTAATTATATGACAGAAAAGTCAGCGTTATTTAACTGAATTGTATTCATGTATGTGATGTCATTATTTGCATTTAAGCATCTTCAAATAAAAATACCATTAAAACCACTTACAGTTTGAGAGGCAGAAAAGGGAGATTGGGAGACCGAATGCACACATGATACAGCTCTTCTCCCCTGTTTACCAATGAGCCACTCCATACCGTATATCTGCGCCATCCTGGGAAACACAAGATATCAGTCGGTCTTAAACAAGAATTAGATTAAGTAACTTGAAGCACGCCGGGGGTCCTAATGCACATGATCTTCTAATTATCGCTTGCAGTGTTTCGAGAGTGGTGTGAGCGCTCATAGAGTTTGGAGAAAAGGGCAGATCGAAGTTTTTAATGTGCATGATTATTGGTAATGTAACATGAAAATGCATTGTTTACGTCACACACTGCGTTACAGAATTGCTTATCTCTGAGGCTAGTCATGGCCAATCAAACTGAAATCCAGTCAATTCTGGTCACTGGCTGATCAACTGGTTAATCTCTATTATAAATATTATTATTTTTTTTTTAATCGATTTTGCCGATATGTGAATCGTCACACAAATGAATCCCGATTCCTAACAAAGTCGATCCCCCCAATCTTTAATTAGTACGACAAATCAAACAGTCCAGATGGAGGCAGCTTACCTCTATGTCCTTCATACACACCACTGCTTAACCTACAAAAGAAATAAAAAGAAAAAACATTTGTATAAAACAGCCATCCACTAAAACAACACAGTCTGGATAGTTGCTAGACCAACTATTATTTTTATACAATTTTATAACATGGAATACAATACAACAGCTGATCTGAGTGAAGAGGAAATGCCATGGAAATCACCACTACACTGATTCTAAGATCCTGTACCTGTTAGCAGCCGCGGCCGACTCCTTAACTTTGTATTGAAAGGACACAACAGCATAGGGACACACGTGCCTAGGTCGTGACCGCAGCTCCTCAAACGTAAATTCATAAAAATATTGCTATATATGACATGGAGAAAAACAACATTAAATCCAGCTACAACATGCAGCAATAATGCAGACAAACAGAACTCACTAACGCACAATACCTGAGTGAGCTCAAAGGCCCTATACGACAATAACGATGTGACTTTGCCGGCGTTTTTGTGCACGTGGCAATCAAACTTAGGCGTAGGTTCCAGGTTGGTCTTGGGCGTATTTTCAAATAAGCTCTTTAATCTACCCTGCAGAACAACAAGAACAACGACAAAATAGGCCATGGACCATCTGAAAATTTATACATTATATTTGATGTTTGTAATAAATCAAGAAAATATTACCTTCATGACTTTAAATATGATTATGTCTCCAGAAGCACCAGCTTCAAATGGGTTGATTTTCAACAAATCTGAATATTTTGAAACGTATACACCTAAAAGAGAAAGGGAAAAAATAACAGAATATTATTATTCTGTTGAATAATTTTTCATTTCACCTCAGAATATTAACATGATAAAGGAAAAGAAAAACAGAAAAAAATATATGCATAGATGCGCTTTGGGGGACCCCTGTCCTCCATATTTTAGTGCTTCCTCAGTTCTGAGCAAAATAAGTTAATTAAAAGTCTGCTCCTGGCCAGCAAGTACAAGTGAAAGAATTTTTTTTTTTTTTTTCTAAACCTTGTGACAACTTAAAACATGCCAGTGTGATTTGCAATCAGGTGTAACATGGAACTCATACACGACTCTCACACATGTTTGTAAGACCAAACATTCAAATACCTTTAAGAGGATTTCCCAAATTGTTAATACGTGCATGTCCTACTGAAAGGCCCTTTTCACAGATCCAGCGAGTCTGCAACAAAAAGGTAGAATCGTTACACATCTTTTTACTTCCTTGAATACAGGCTGAAAAATCCAACACTCCTTCACCAGCTCTAACACACCTGAATCTGCAAAAACTCATTCAGATGTGTTAAATGCAGACGGACACAAAGCTTAAAAATTTTCTCTAAAAAAAACTTTAAATATCCAAGAAGGAACGAGTGCAGCTTGATAAAAATGTATAAATATATTATGTTTAAGTAATGAAAAAAACTGATAAGATTTACAGAGAAACACACTCAGTTGCCTGCATCACCTTTTTTGCATCAGGCAGCAGAAAAGCATAAGAGTCAGTAAGCTCAGCGTCCGTCCGTCCAGCTTGCTTGAGCTCTCTTTTCTTCTCAATATACTGGACAAATTACAAAAACGTACATTAGAAACATGTTCAGTTAAAGATAGTAGTCAGTAATGTAGACCATAGCAAGAATAGGAGACAAAACATGGCCTCTCTCAAACGAGACTTAATTTAGCCTGTGACATCATGGGACTCAGTCTGGCGTTTGTATGTGAGGGCTGGTCATAAACATATTACCTTACAAAAGCCCCAATCAGACGTCAAGCAACATTCAATCTGGTTTTATATCACTATAACAACATGGACCTTTAAATAACTTCCTAACGACAACACATAGCCGGTACTGTACATCTCGCACCCGCAATTAATTAAAAAACAATAGCGTGTCACTGGTAGTGTGACGTAAGAAGCATATCTTTTGAATGCATTCATCCCTCACTGCTGTTTAGGAAGCATTATTTAGGAAGCTCACTGTACCTCTTTCTCCAGAAGTTCGTTGTGAATGAGAAACGCTTTAGTGTAAGTAAATGCTCCTCGAGATGAAGTATCCAAGTATGAGGAAGAGAGGAGTTTAAAAAGCTCCTCCAACTCTCGCGATTCGGGCGCTAAATGCTGGAGCAGACCTGGACAATAAGGAAAAACAAACAAACAGCGTAAGAGTACGTCATATCGGAATTTAACTGCATACTGACAGGACGCACAGAAAAGTTGAAACATATCAACACACTGTTGAATGAACTGCATGTGAGTGAGTACAAAGGAAATAATGACAGTTCTTTTGAAACACCTACGGGTATTTGTCTTGTTTTAATTCCGACTTGTCATGACACATAACTAAGTGAAAATTCTTTCATTTCCTTAAGTGCTGCAAGCAGAAAACGATGTCGTGGGAATGACGAAGCTCGAAACCAGTAGCACATGTAAAAACTCACTCACTCACTCATTCATTCATTCAATCATTTTTATCCGCTTTTTCCTGTGTACAGGATCAGTACACCCTGGACGGGATGCCAATCCATCACACATCATACATACACATTGTCAGAATCACATGCTCATTCATTCACACATTATGGGCAACTTGGGAATGCCAATTAGTCTAATCTTTTGGAGTGTGGGAGGAAACCAACCAAGCACGGGGTGACCATGCAAACTCCATGAACACAGATCGAACCCGGACCCTGGAGACGACGGTGCTAACCACTGAGCCTTCAGTCTAATATCAACATGAACACGACTACAATGTAAAGTGTGTTTCACAACAGCATGACCTGGCATGACATTTACATCACCAGTCTACAAACTGGCTCCTGACTAGTTTTGATTCAGGCAAACTGGAAGTGAATCTGTGCTAAGAATAATATCGAGCCCTGATTGTTAAAGGCTCAAATGAGAGCTGCATGACTTAAAGTTGGGGTTTTTCCTCAATTAGGCCCTTTTAGCTTTCCCCATGTCTGATTTAGTGGTTCTTAAAGAGAGATTTTAGCTATTAGGAGTTTGTGAGATGAGACACTGGAGTGATGTTTTGGTGTGTTACATTAACGCTACAGTACGTTTTGAATGAGGAGCGGCAGAAGTGGTGGCACCAGTGTTGGAGAGATTTCTCCAGCACACACACACACACACACACACACTCCAGCACGACCAGGCTCAAATTACAGACAGAATAAACACAGAACGCAGGACATAGCGAAACTAGTGCATGTAAGCATGTAAGCGTCGCGATCTGGTGCTTCTCGCTAGTTAGCTATAAGCTAACGCCTGTGAACTCGCATTCGCAGGTGGTGGCCCAAATAGCTGAAATTTACGGCGAATTACAGAAGTGCAAACCCAAACCAGCACTTCTGCACGTGCAGGAAGACACACCGCGACTAAGTAGGGCAGTTTAACGAAGCCAGGAGCGGTTAGTACGGGTGGCAGACATGCAGAACACACTATGAAGCGCGAGCAGTTCGGTTTCGGGAATGCCAGTGAAGAGGACACAACCTTTGCGCTCCTTGATCTTCCGCGGGATTTGGAAATTCTTGCGATGCCACTCCTCGGTCGATCTGTGCAGCGCCGACGGTGAAGTGCTGCAGTTCTTGAAATCTGACAGCCCGCTCTTCCGCCGCTCACAAGCATCTTGTTCAGACATTTGCTCGTCTTCGCATCCAGCTTGATCGCCATTTTGCTTGGATGTAGTCGTGGTAGAGGCTGACAATTGTTCCTGGCTCTCGATGCCGTCCAGACGTAAGCCGCCGGACTTGATGGCGTCCCGCTCATATTTTCTGTCTTCGTTCAGATTGCAGGCCATTTTGGCCACCGATCACTTCGTCGACGGGCGATGAAGTTGGTTTCAGCGCCGCTTCACGGAGTAATTCTCCTTCTCAACCAGCCTCCGCCATTATGCCTCTGACGTGCTGCTTCCCTGCGCTGCGAAAACTCTGGCGTCACTGTGTTTACGAGGAGCCGAGCGCCACCCAGAGGCCAAATCCGGGCCAGCAGTCTGTACCAGTGCCTCTCAGAGTCGGCCATACAACCAAGAGACAAAATGTTTTTGTTTTTTAAACATTTTAAAATTGTTACAGTTCAAATGTTACAGAAATCAGAATGTGTCAATACTAAATACATGTATTAATTCATCACTGCGTCCCTATCTATTATCTGGGTGTTCTTTCTGGTTCTAATCTAAATTAACTTAGACCAGGAGCAAAACCAAACAGAAGGTGTACTACAAACCCCAGGGACTAAAATCCAAGTACTCCCTGCTAATATATAGTAAATAAATAAAAAGTCAAATTTTAGTCAAAAGGTCAGAACTAGGCGACACGGTGGTGTAGTGATTAGCACTGTCGCCTTGCACCTCCAGGGTCCGGGTTCAATTCCCAGACAGGCTCGATTCCCATCTCCGTGTGCATGGAGTTTGCTTGTTCTCCCCGTGCTTGGTGGGTTCCCTCCGGGTTTTCCTCCCTCATTCCAAAGATATGCAGGTTAGGCTAATTGGCGTTCCCAAATTGCACGTATTACGTGAGTGTGTGTGTATATGTGTGCCCTGTAATGGATTGGCACCCCATCCAGGGTGTACCCTGCCTCGTGCCCTAAGTCTCCTGGGATAGGCTCCAGGCCCCCCGTGACCCTGAATACAAGATAAAGTGGTACAGAAGATGAGTGAGTTCAAAACTAAAAACTGTTTTAGAGCTCTAAAAGGTAGCCAAACTCATCTTTACTTTTACAGTTAAATGGGAATGCAAAAGATGGAAAGAGAAAGTCGTTCGGATGGTCAGCTTTCCATGCATTCCAATCTTTGTCCGCACCCTTTCACTGTCTACTCTACATCATTCTCACAGATTATCCTTTTACCTCTAAGAGTCCTGCATCCCCTTGCTACACTTATATTGGTATCAGGTTAAGGACCTAACAGTGGCAACCCAGCGGTGGTGGGACTTAAACCCCTGACCCTCCTATCAGCAACCTCACCTGAATGAGCCACCACTGCCTCCTTTAAACATATGGGTGTTAAATTATAGCACAAACTTACCCTGTTCTTTATAATGTTTGACATATCTTTTATATACAGTAGGTATTTGTGATATTTTATATTATCCCCGCCTTCTGTCTAATGACAATCAGTGAGTCATGGTGTCAAGTGTACACACCAGGCCATCATTGCCAAAACTAAGTAATCAAGTTGGCTATTGAGGCAGGTTTCTGGGATAAACAGTGTTCTGCCTTGAGAAATATAACAAATAGAGGGCTTTGTCATAAACAAGGGTGTATAAACTTGCCCAATCTGATCATCTGACTGTGTTAACAAACAATAAATGGAGAAATCTTGTTTGACAATCAAACTCTCTTGTTTGGGTCTTCCTTCTGGATTTCTCCCTCAGACACGTCCGATTGCTTTTTATTCTTCATCAGCATCATAATAAATCAGACACCTGGCAACCTACTCGGCATCATAATAAATCAGTCAACTGGGATGGCGATAAGAACAAGAAACTAAACTTAACAAGAAGTTTAATACAAATTTCAATAACTAAAAACAAGTAGGCCGAGTAATATATAGTAAATAAAAAGTGTCTAATTTCAGTGGAAAGTTCAGAAATAAAAATGGCTCTAATAGGGAACCAAATTTATTTTTACTTTTAAAGTTAAAAGGTAAAGTAAAATGTTTGAGAATCACGAACCACAATTATACACTTTTAGGAAAAAATAATGAAATGCTAATATATTTACCCCTCTGTTGTAAATATATTAGCATTTCATGATTTTTTTTTGTAAAAGTGTATAATTTTATCAGGAAACTTATAATGTCTTGGTATATCTAGAACCTATCCCAAGAGCACTGGAAGTGAGATGGCAAGGATCTTCCATTCTTGCTAATTCCCCAAGAGCCTAAATCCTTCCTTCGGAGTCCCATATGGCCCATTCCTATGAGGCTGTGCAGGATGGTTTGGAAACTTCTTGTTGCTAGTGATCATGTCAATGCAAAGAATAATATAGTTGCATGCTTTGATGCTAAGCTTTCCTTGCTGCTTCGGTAGCCAGATGACTCCAGAATAGTTTGACCTAAGGTTTCTCTACAAAGGACTATTAGCCAATTTTGTAAACAGATCGATCTAGCTACATTCCATGAAAGCTGCATAATGTTCTTTGTTGTTCCTATTGCATGTACTACTCAACTGACTTGGTGGTGGGCATCATCACCACGGTTTATATGAAGGCTAGATGCCATGTGCCTGATCTAGCATCACATTCTATGAGGAATGTCCCCAATCGTCATTCCTACTGTACTAATGGTATGATGTGACAGTCATCTCAGAACACTTAGGGTGGTCTGGTATTCAGAATATTGTGGCAGCACAGCTTGTCCAGGTGATTCTGGTATATCTCTGTTTCTATGAAACCCAGATAACTACCAAGGTTCCTTGTTATTCAGAACCAACACTGACACAACATAATCTGGTAATTCCATGGAAAATGACTGTGATCATGATATTTACCTCTGTGCAATTTATGAACAATAAAAAGGGCAAAATGCATTTAACACAGAATTTCCCAAACCTTGTGTGAAAACAAACCTAAATTTAGCCTTTTCTACAACACCATATCTTTGCACAAATAACCAATTAGATACAATTAAATATAAGTGGACAGGGAAATTTGTATTTGTATGTTTCTGTTGGATGTTTCTACTGCAAAATAGTTAAAAATGAAAATAGAATGTACACTTTTTATTTAAATGTGGATTGATCTGTAGATATTTTATTTTTAACACTGAACTTAAGTACATTAGATAAGATCTGTATTTAAAAAATGTAAATGGGTGTCACTGAATAGGATTTAAATAATTTCTATAAAATAATTGACAAGAAATCACTCCATCTACCAATATACAATATACAGTCTCCAAAATAAGTTTTTCCAGCTATGAAATAAAGTATTTAATTTAAATATTCTTAAATTATTTCAGCATCATTTTCAAATTATTTGGAAAAAGTAGGTTATTATTATTATTATTATTATTATTATTATTATTATTATTGACTAAAATGTTATTAATCTAACCTGTCTTTAAAGAATGGTTAAAAATATATTACATTGTACAACATGATGAAGAGATATCATGATCAAAATATAGAAATAGAAA
>JAQQZT010000015.1:12255729-12268712 GCA_030068275.1 Clarias platycephalus | reverse complement strand
GCTAATTGTGACATGTTTGTCTTATTCAAACTCTGCCACAGATCCCTTGTTGTAAATGTCATACTCTTTGAACCGGATATAGTCCTTCAGAGTGTTTGGTAGAGGTAAAAAGCTAATAAAAACTGGAGCCCTAAGTCGGAGGCGACCGAGGCAGTCACGGATCTTAAGACGACACAAATGCTTCAGGCTTCGAGTGTTTTCTGTAAAGAAAATAAAAATATTGCTGTATTATTCAGCTAACATTAAACACTTTTGACATCTGTTTCAGGGGATTGTAATTATTATTAAATAATTTTGAGTTAATATAAATCTTTTTAAAAACTTTCATTTAAAGGTTAAAGAGGCAGCATGGCATATTTATGCTGCTGATCACACACCTTGAATTTTGCATATTTCTGACCACTGTTTCTGTTCTGTCAGGACACTCTTCAGTTTGGAGCAGAAAGTGACATGGTCGACATAATCCAGCAAGATTCTTACCACCTGGCCGGCAAAGTGATTGAGCCAGGGCACTGTTATCACTTCACAGAACTGCAGAAAGAAAAATTGTGTTAGTATTGTTGTGTGTGTGCAGGGTTTTAGACTTGGGGTGATTAAACACAACTAGAAAATTAGAGTGGGCCCAAGCACCTGTGCCATTATGTAGTGTGTGTGTGTGTGGGGGGGGGGGGGGGGGGTGACCTGCTGTGTGTACAAATGTGTGTAGTATATGTGTGTAGTGTAGTGTATGTGATGTGTGTCCATTATGTGCATCTTGTAAATGACCCAAAATATCTGACTTTCTGCTGAGTTGAGCCCATGACATGCATATTTAAAATTGTTTGACATGTATACGTGCAAGTTAGTATGAGAAGAACCTCCTGTAAAGGTCCTGAAAGATACTGAATTTGACATCAACCTAAAAATTGTTGTCTTACCACTACATCTCTTATCACAGAAGTGCTCCAGCCTTCGTAGTCCACAGGGACATGAGATCCCTGACCATAAGGACAGTCAAAGCAGCGCTGTACGTCATATCCGTGATTTAGCAGCATCCTGAGCATCACCTCGTCCTTTAATGCGTATTGTAGGGCTGAGGGGAAGTGTGTCGTATTTACACGTGAGTAGTAGTTCACATTCGCTCCATAGCGCAGCAGCGTGTCGATCAGTTCATAGTTCCCCAGGCGCATGGCTACTTGCAGACATTTGACAGGATCCTGGTTTGGCATAGCACCAGCCTTCAGAAGTAACCTCGCTGACTGCACATCGCTATTTGACACAGCGAAATAAATTGCTGATCTGCGCTCATCCTCGTAATTTCTGCGCACCCGAGGATGGAGCATGAAGTTGGGGTCAAACCCAGCATTCAACAGCAGCTCAAGACATTGAGCATGTCCACCTGCAGCAGCTGAATGTAATGGGCTCATACCACTCTCCTTTATGGCCTCTTTTTTTGTTACTGGGATAAGCTGTTCCAATGCTCTGGAATGGTGGGGTGAGGATAGTGTGCAATGTTAAAGCAATAAAGTGAAAGGTTACCATCTTTATTTACTAATACACCATATGGCCAAAATTATATGGACACCTGACCACCACCCCCATATGTGATTCTTTCTCATACGGGAAGCATCTACAGGCAATTGTCTAAAATGTCTATGCATACTATTGCATTACAATTTCCTTGACTGGAAATAAGAGGTCCAAATATTTTTCAGCATGACAAGGCTCATGAGCACAACGCGAGATCCAAAAGACGTGTTTTTTCAAGGCTGGTGTGGTGTAACTCAAAGTGAAAGAGATTAGAAAGCCTTCCCAGAATAGTGGAGGTAATTTTAACAGCAAAAAGGAGGACACAATCTGGAACTGGATGTTCAACAAGCATACTGTACATGGGTGTGATTTGTCAGGGGTCCACAAACTTTTGGACATGTACAGTAGTGCACCTTCAAAATGTAAACAGAATATTACATCAAAATAAATATATTGTTCTATTACAACTCTAAGCAGGATTCTCTATGGGTCAGGACAGTTATGAGAATTCATATTGTAAGAGACCATCACTCACAGCAGATGGCCTCGATAAGCGGTACGGTGAATGGGCAGATGGCCTGTGTGTGTGGGAGTGTTGGGGTCAGCTCCATACTCCAACAGTAGCGAGATTATATCGGGGTTTCCAGATGCTGCTGCCTCAAACAGCACTGATACAGACTCTGCAGAGTGATGCTTTGGCCATATACTGGCTCCTAAGATTGAGAGTGGGAGAAAGAGGAGTAGTTCAGGTGCCTCCACTTATCGTTCACAAATAAAATAGGCTAATTTATATACAACTTCAAAGTATATAAATACATATATAAATGCTTTACTACTTTTTACCAGTTTAGTCTATTAAATTCTTATACTGTATATTTAGACTATGGCTCATAACTGGAGAGAAAAAACTTCCAACAGAGCACATTAAGCATGGCATGTTTTCAAACTCTGAGCAACACAGCTGTGTCAAGTGCCTGAGTGTGCTCAAAGATAATTAACTTCTCTCACACATCAAATGCTTAATTGTCACAATACTTCAGCTGCAGGGGAGAAAGGAAGCAACAGCCATGGTTGAGGTTCAAGAACCTCCAGGTAGAACATGCTGTAGTTGGGATTCAAAGACAAACTGAAATGATGATTATCACCTCTTGAGCAATCATGTTATAAAGGTTTTAACACAATTGAAATAACCTTTCTGAAGTAGAATTTCCACGACATTTAAATGCCCAGCTTGGGCTGCAAGTCCTAAGGGTGTATGTTCATTGGCATCACATGCATCGGGGTCGGCACCAGCCTGGAGAAGCTGGTACACATATTCCTCTAAACCCAGAAGAGATGCTTCATGCAGAGCAGTTCGCTGAAGGCTGCCTTTTTGGTCCACTGTAGCATTATAACGCAGAAGAAGACAGGCCAAGTCATGTTGATTATTCTTTAAGGCTGTTCAGGGAGACAGTAAATACACCAAAAAAAAAAACATTGTGAACAAGCTTCATTGAAGATCTACAGTGCATATCGTTAACTACAAGCACAGGACTGTACATAGAAGTTTGTCTTAAAATGTTTGTCACCTAAATACGACAGTATTCAGTAGTTCTACGATAGAATAACCTTGTTATCACATACCTCCAACTAATGCAGAGTCCTCATCTTCATTCCTACAGTCAGGGTTGCAACCATTCTGGAGCAGGAATGTAGCATTCTCTCTGAGACCATTCACAACAGCAAGAAACAGAGGAGTTTCTCCTTTCAGTGTGCGGGACTCAGCAGACCCCTGAGGAGATGCTGATAATATAATCAATTTAATTAAACTAAATGCCCAATGCTTACTTTAACTATTTTGTTCTGTAAACCCTGAAGACTTTGCTGAAATAAAGAATGTAGACCTGAAAAAGTGATCTCCAAAATGTTCTTTTTCGGCTGTACTGCTGCTTGATGCAAAGGTATCCATCCCCTGCTGTCTGCCATAGTCATAGCTGCTTTATGCTGCACAAGCATCCTCAAGGCATCCTCATTTCCTGTGACCATACACAAGGAATGTATGGAGGAGAATGTATGGTCCAGAAAAGTATGAAGTTTTAAATATTTGTCAGTACGAGTTTTAAATATTTGTCAGTACGAGCAGTGTTAATGAATTAGTAACTAATATTGGATTTGTAATACTAACTATGACAAATGAATTTGTAACTATTATTGACCTGTAATAATAAGAAAGGGCCTCATTTATCAATCTGGAGAAAAACAGTTGTAATTTGTTTGCACTTACGCAGGAAATATGTTGTTAATGAAAATCCTGTACATTTTGAAAAATGTTAGTCTTCCACTTATGCACCTGTGTGTAAATACATGCATATTTATTAACCATATTTGATTGGTTTCAAGTCATATAATTTGCAAAAAACTGTTTTAAAACAGTGTATTCTGTATGTATTAGGTAAAATTACACCACTGTCTTTTCCAAGATGTGGGTTTCTTGTTTCTCTCCATTTTTCTTTGGCTTTTTCATGTGCTAAGTCTCCACTTATTACACTTCGAATTAATATAAATTTTTATTCTCATAAAAATTAGTCAAAAGTACTAGGACTTTAAATAATTCTTTTTTTTTTTTAACTGTTAAGTAGCTGACTAGTCATTTGGAGTTTTCCACTCTGTGAATGATCTCTTTTAAGGAGTTCTGTGCACATGTCTGGTAAATTACATTATTGTATTTTATCAATATACTGTACAGTGCCCATGTAAATATCAAGACGATCAGCATTTTCAAAACCTGGTGAAAAATGTTTGTTCTGTTTGGCTTACGCAAACAGTTAATCACAACACAAAAGATTAATGAATAAGGCCCAGTAATTGTGAATCAGATCTTACCTGCACATATGGCTGTAAATATTTCTTCATGGTCAATATATTCTAGTGTAGGATCACTATGGAAAAATCACAAACAATTATAATTGTTATAAACACATAATTGTATGTGTTTATAACAATTATAACCACAAGAAGGCAGGTAGATTGTTATGATCTGGAAACATGAAGAGTGTTATGTGGAGTCTTACCTAGGAGTTTCATCTCTGCACTTGCCATATTCCAACAAACTCTGCTCTATCATGTATTGTGTTGCTTCATCATCATCATCCCACTCTTCCTCATCATACATGCCTTCCATCTTACTCGCTTTTAATCCAGTTGAACCACAGAAGCCGAATGAAAATGGTAAATAGTACCTCTACAAGTGTTTTGGGGCAAGGTGGTTTTGTCAAAACGTTGGTTACGTTGGCTATAAAATGGATACCTCCTGTACAGAGTAATCGGATCATAGCAAAACATTTGCTAAGTGCGGTATTGTGTAATACCATTAATGTAGTAATCATTCTACTCATGCAACAAGTTTTATCCAATTAACACAAACACATGAGGTACAGTATAAACATTACTAGCAAGCAATTGAAAGCGTTGTGTTCTCAGAGCCTCTGTAAAAGAGAGCTTGTTGATCCACACTTCTGAATGAAACGCTGGCAACTGACTGTTGAGTTTTGAACTGTGGTGGCTGTCTTGATAACATGCAACACTCCATGCCATGCAGCACTCTACTGATCTCTGGCACCCTTCCCAAAAGAACAAGGTTTTTACATATACAGTTGGAGATGCAAATGTTTTCTTTTTACCTTTCAACAATGGACACTGCTGCTTTGTTGTACTTATAACACCCAAGTGTTTCGTGCTGGTGGTAGACAAACAGCTATTTATATCCTGACACAGTTAAAAATATGCAATCATGGGACTAGTCCAGCCAATCCCTTTCTGACATAGATCACACTGAACCTGAGCTTGGCCACCCAGCTGACATACTGGGGCTATAAGATATCAAGGCTGGCAACAGAAAACCATATTATATTTGGTAAGCACACAGTTTACACATTGGAAAGTATGCACGCAGTTTGCCTGATGTGACACCCCGAAGCACTGCAAATCATCACTAAATCAACTTTCACTAATGGCTTTAATATAGAATTCAACATAGGATTCAAATGATCACAGTTCAAAGATTAAATATATTTCATGTACATAATTCAACAAGATTGCTGCATTCAGAATAGATTAAATACAGAGTTATTACAACAATTAACTTCTATATATACTGTAATTTGCTGAGCTGTTGAAAGGTTAGAATTATGTTATTAACTATCAAGCTGACAGAGCATGGCCACTCCTCTCTTGATCCAGTGCTGTGGGAGTTTTTTTGTGGGTAGCGTCATGGAGATCACAAAGTTAGTGGAATGACCTGTGGTGGACAAAGTTCCCTTACGCTCACTCGTCTTATAGAGAGGACACACATAGACGCTCTGGGGTTGCGTCATAGCCTGCTTATCTGCTAGAATATAAAAATTGAAAGACAATAAATGCATTTATAAATTGCCATGACAAAATAGTGGATTATCACAGTTTGAACAATTTTTTTCTTATAGTATTCTGGTGTTGACTCACTTGGCTTTATCCATATAACAGGGAGTGAGTCAAACAGGGTTTTAGGAAACTGTTCAGCTAAGACACCACTGCATGTAAAGAAAAATTGCCTCAAATTAGATTTAATTAAAATGTAGACCCCATGATAAATGTATAATTTGTTCTCAAATAAACAAACCTTTTTCTATCCCATCGAGCTCCATCCAGAAAAAGACCATGAGTATAAACTCCATCTTCAGGGGAGGTGACTGAAGTATCAAATGGCATAACCTGTATGATATAATCAGTGGAAGATGGAAGAACCACTAGATATCTTATTAAACATGTGATATCTTATTCAAAACGTTCTGCTAGCAGAATACAAACCTCATAGTCAAATACAAGGTGGTCAATAGGGATGGAGTATTTTCTGGCATAGTTCTGCATTGCTCCTGTCAGAAAAGCTTGAGTAAAGAAGAAGCCAGACAGCCAGAAAACGTTGGGCTTGGTTGTGTCATACCAGTCCTAAAAATGCATAAGAAGTTAGGCAATTACTAGAAAAAGTAAACCATCATAACATTTTGAAACAATTTGGACAGAACATCTAAGCATTTTGTATCACGTCACTACATTATTTGCATATTCAACCTAAGGTGTAAAATCAGATGACTTTACTGATATAAATAGCACTATTTTCATAAAATACATCTATTCTAACCTGAAGAAATTTAAGCCTAGCAAGTAAGTCAGTGATGTAGCTGCCCAGAGGCTTTAAACTGGGGTAGGAGCGCTTTGCCCACTTCTCTGGCACTTTTCCCACAAGCAGGTTGCTTGCTATAGCCTCCAGCTCTGCGTCCATAACAACAAGCCCCTTAATGGCCTTTATTAGGTTTTGCAGGCTCTCACAAATTGTTCTGCACAAACTAAGGATAAAAGGATTTATATATACATGAAATCAGCATGACATGAAAAAAAGACAAAAGCTAAATCATGCATAAAAATAAAACACTGGGTAATAAAAGGACCTACTTATTATATCGTTCCATCTCCTGAACAAGCACTGTGTTCATGCTCTCTTCATACTGCACTGGGAACTTCGCAAGGGCAGACTCAATGTTAAAGTTTTCTGGAATCTAGGTATTTCACAGCAAAATATTTAAACAAAATGCACTGCATTACATAAGAGTTCTTGTATTACATAATAGAAACTTATAGGATTGCATCGCATTACAGATTACACATTGTGTTACATAAGAGTTCTTCTATCACATAATAGAAACTTAGGTTATTACTTTAGATAGGATGTCACTAGCAATATCCAGCAGGTTGTTGTCACCTCCAGAACTTCCTCCTCCTTTTGAGCCACTGCCTTGAGTCAGGATCAGGGAGTCAAACAGTAGTTTGGTCTGTTGTAGATCTTTAGAGATGTCCACATTTTCATGCATACCAAACACCTCTGGATGCTGGGTAGCGGGCAGATTCTGCAAGCATACAAATCTTTACCTTAACATATCCTTTTACTTTATACTTTATATCTTCTGTGGTTTAGAAAAAAAATGCATGTATTGGTTGTTCTGCACATATGTCACTGTCCTTCATTATTTTTACCCTGATGAACTCTATATAGTCTTCATAAGTGGACTTTGGAGGTGCATAATATTTTTCACTAGGAGAGAAGTTGTATCGGGGGTTCTTGATGATGTCCTGATTGTAGAAATCAGCCAAGATGGTCAAGAGGAGGCGACGGTCCCAGTCATCTGTCACCCGCCCACCATAGTTACACTCTCCAGTCAGATATGTGATGGCCTCAAAAGGAACTTCCTCATACTCATTCACAAAGAGCTGCAAAAAAGGGATACTGAGTAAAGCACAAATGATCATGCTGCTCCAACCCTATTCACACTGCCAGCTATGATCTGTTTTTAGCATAAACAGTTTATGTACATTATTTACACGACTCTTTACCTGTAACTGCCTGATGCTGATACGCAGATCCGATTCATTAAATCCATATGGAATGTTCCAACCCAATGGTCCAAATTTCTTCCTTTCCTGCATAAGGGCATGGAAGAAGCAAACTCCATACAGAAGCTTCTCCCAAACCTTTAAACACAAAAGGGGAGTTTGATGTCATATCTGTGTATTTAACATGACAATTCTTGATTAACTTTAAGTGTCTACACTCACAGGCTCTTTGCCTGGACATGCTGAGTAGAACTCTGGGTCTGAGATAGGATCTGATAGGTAGGACTGTAGCAGATTCAGCCTAAGGCCTGTGGGAGGCTCATTTGTCATCTTTACTCCATTCTGCAGAATGGTCACTGGAAACTTTCACAGCCAACAGGTGATGATGTAATTTGTTGAGAAAATGTATAATAACAGATATTAGACCAAGAACACGGACAAAAGACAGTATCTTCTAAATGTGTATCTTTAAGCACAACACTAAAATTTATAAACACCATGGGGGAGGGGTAGCTCGTTAGCCAGAGGCGGAAGTCTGGGTGGCATGTGTCTGGGCTGAAATCTTCACAGATCTTCTCAAGAGTGGGCATCCAAGATACAGCCAGGTGGCAGTTCTGTAGGCACACCCATGTGCCTTCTTTCATGGCAGACTGAATCATCTTTACAGCTATAGGACCCTGACCCTGTCCAAGAGAAATTGACTTGAACTTTGTACCACCCATGATCTTGTCATTCGCAAACTTCAATAAACCTGTGGGGGGAAGAAAGCTTTAAGAGTCAGTAAGGAGCTCATAAGAATGCATCTAAATTACAATACAATAGTGCTTACAATAACAGCCATTACTTACTGGCCATTGGGTCTGCTCCAGGAGAGAGCACAAACACCAGTGGAATTGTAGAATTAGAATCATTGTAACTCCTACTCAGATCAAACGGCGGTGGTTCAACAAACTTTTTGCCTAGTTTGTCAGTTACATAACTGGTAATGGCTGGTTCAATCTGTAATATAAGAGAAGTAAAATAAGAGTGTTATGAAGATACATGTAATTAAATATACATACAGTAAACAAAAGCTATACATAATGTACATAATAGATAATATACATAAGTCAAGGACATTATCTATACATATGTCAACAATATGTATGTAAAAATTAAAAACATCTCACTTTATCTGGTCTGAGGCAGCGGTAGATGATCATTTTCTGAAAGTCATTAAGTTTGTCACACCATGGGCTTGGTAACGGAGTGTTATAAGGCTCTTTACTATCGTAAATACGCAGGAAAGTCTCAGGTGTCTTGATGACACTCTCCCTATTTAAGACAGAGATATATAAAACCTGATAAGATTAACAGCAAACTTTCTTTGATTATTAGATATGAACTAATCAGCCATAACATTACAACACAAAACATTATGCCCAATATTGCGTAGGCTGCCCTTGTGCCATTTAGGCAGCTCTAGTCCCTTGGGGAATGACTCCCAAGACGTCTGGGGTGTGCTGTGGTATCTGACACCATGATGTTGGCAGCAGATCCTTGCTGGTTCCTGTGGGTTTTGGGGTGGGGTCTCTCAGCGTATCCCATGAGTGTTCAATCAGGCTGGGATCTGGGAGGATCTAGGTCAGCAGTCTTGGCCTCTTTGCCTGCCGGGCCAGTGAGCAGCACATGGCAGTGCACTGGATATTCTGATGCCTTTCTAACAGGGCCAGCATTGACCTTTTTGCCGATTTGTGCTGCGTTAGCTTTTCTATGAGATTGAACGAAGCTTTTGGCCCCCGCAGGCATTGGATGAGTCATGGGTTCCCATGATCCTGCCACAAGTCTTATTATTATATAATTGATGATCAATGTTAATGTGTTAATGTTTTGTGGTGGTAAGGTTATGACTCATGAGTGTATTTAAAACAAGTTAAGCATACAAAGATGAAGAGATACAGACCTGAGGCCCTGTAGGCTGGGCAGTTCACTGGCTCGACAAATCTCATCCCAGCTTTTTTCTTGGAGCCATCTGCCATCAGGATTGGGCACATTATTCTGCAGACCCACTCCACCTGTGAGCAGGAACATAAACTCCGAGTATTTAATCTCCTTCTTAGCCCTGATTGAAACAGAAAGAGACAAAAACACAGTTTAAAACCATAATTATAATTATTCATAATTATAATATTATTGTATTTGAACATTTTATTATTAACTTAAATTGCATTAATTCATATAATATGTTTATGTAAAGTTGCTGTGCTGACATACAAGAGCAGATTGCAGCAGAGGAGGAAGGAGAATAGCAGTTTGTCCTTCTCAAAGATAGAGCGACACACATTGCAGTATAGGTTGTAGGTAAAGTGGTCGGTCAGATATCTCAGTCTCTTTTCTAGAATCTTTGACTTGTTACTAAAACACAAAGTGCATGCCAATTAACATGTGCCACATTGTTCAAAATTCTTATAAAACTGAGTCACTGATTAAATGTGTCTATCAGCATATATTTGGTTACCTGTCCTGTATAGAGTTGATATACAGGTTGACAAACCAATTAAGTGAGTATTGATACATGGGGTCAATGTTGGCCAGGTCTGCAATACTGAAAAATAGGATGGATGAGTGCTTGGCAATTGGTCTATATCCTTCCCTTGACTCTGCAATTTTAATTTCAGTCTGCTCTGCAATCTAAAAGATGACAAAGATAAAATCAGTCATTGTTACAACAGGGTATTCTCTTTAAAACCAAGATTTCTCAGGACCAGACCTGCTGTTTCTTGGATATCTCGTTAGACATTGTCTTTGCAGAGTCAAGGATCTGAATAGCACTCTCATCCTCCAGTATATTCCCCTCTGAGGACTGCAAAGTCTCTAGGATTTTGTCCTCAATCTCCTTCAGCTGCTTCTTATTGGCAGCAGATTGAAGAATGAGAGCATTCCTTTCTTCTTCCAACTCCGGCCTATGAAACACATGTTAAGTAGACACAAATATATTCAAGAATGTTGAGAAGAAAGGTTGCAATAGCAAAACAAGGCTTGACCTACAGTATAAAAAAAATCTTTTCAGCATTGAGGTACTATGTTTCTCACATTATCTCTTGCAAAATAATAACAGTTAATATTTAGCTGGGCATGCTGCATTCATTCCCAAATATGTGTGTATGTACAGGCACAGCTGAGTGAGTAGCTGTTTGTTTTATTCACTCATATAACCTGTGATCTAGATGTGTGTTTGTCTATTTCATCACCTCTCTTTAGCCACCATAATTCCCAGCAGCTGGTCCTCTAGACCCTCTGGAGTGATCATGAAATTGAGGAGGGACACTTTGGTTGCCAGCTCAGGAAGATAATGAGGGTTTCTAAGCTTAGTAGTGATATAAAATCGGAAATCACTGGAGTACTCAATCACACTCTCCCCCAGTCTAATGCAGTCCATACCTCCTACATACAGACAAAAGAAAACATGATTCAAATGCCAATGTTTGAATCATTGGCATTTAGTCCCATACAAAACATTAACAAACTTTTTGAAGAGATTCTAATAAAAATACAATGTATATAATACAGTGAGTAAATCTTGGTAAAAAAAAATTGGTTAAGCATACTCTCATTGTCTACAAACTTGGTTTGATGTTTGTATTTAGTAAATTGGTGATATTTCTACCCTGTACTGCACCTTGTTTAAATATCTGTTTAAGCAGTAAGGGCTCTATAGAGGGGTCCAACTCTTCTCCCACGTTTTCTAACAGCAGCGGAGTTCCAAACTGGATGCAGTTCTCCAGGGTCCTCATATAGTCTGCATCAGTGAGTTTTATCACACTGAGATTGTTATCTCTCTCTGAGTTTTTCACCCATTTGTTGGCCTGACCCTGTGGATCAATCATCAGAGGCCTGCAAAGATATTTCAATATGCACTGACTGCAAAGCATCACAGACATATCTTTAAATAAGGGGAAAAAACATGAAATATGAACAATTTAATGTTTTGTTCTGTGTTTAATGTGTATCTGTATCAGTACCATCTCCTGGAGTTGCTCACTATAACTCCATTGTCTATGGAGAAGCTGTCAGTTGGTAATCCAGCAATGTTCCAGGCCCTGATCTTGATAGGGTCACCAAGGGTTTTACTCAAAGAGAAGTCATCTGAGGATGGGATCTTCTTGGACTGAATATAATTAAATACATTATTGCAGCTATTTTCATAGAATGGCTACACACACTGATTTGAACTGTACAATGGGACAACTTTTAAAGCCAGGATTATCTGACTGGATAATAAGGTTTAAAAAAGTACTGTTCCATAATAATAATAATAATAATAATAATATAAAACAATTAATAATGCAAGTTACTAATTTTTGTTACTAATTATGTTTTTAGGAACATGTCTAGCAATCAATTGGACATACATTTTCCAGTATTATTCACCTGATGCTGCTAGCTGATCCATATTTCTGATTGGTGTAGTGTCAGTATGTGATGTACCTTACAGTGCTTGGACCAGTCCTTAGTACAATCCTGGCGGAAGGCAGCAGTGAAGGGTCCGAGGTAAGCAATTACACCAGCAGATATCAGCACGTCCCCTGTCAAATTATCATATGTGTTCTGAAGGTCATCTGCAGCTTTAGACCACCTGTAGGACACCATAAACACCTGAGATAATATCCAGATTGGAATTTCAAATAAAATGTCAAGTTCCAAAAAAAATGTCTTCAAATGAAAATTTCTCTTTCATAAATATTATCCTGACCTATTCTTTTCTCCTCCTAAGCCCCCGATGAGCTTTTCAGCTCTCTCCAGCTTGCGGGCACAAAGGTCCACCTGGAATTCTAGCTGAGCCTTCTCCTCAGTCTTCTCCTCAAATGTCTTCTGTAGGGAAGCCAAACGGTCCTCCACTTCTTTTAGCTCTGCCCTCTTTTGATTCAACAAGGCCATAGTAGCAGCCAGTGACTGCTGTGCCACAGCCAGATTAGCCTTCTTAGGAGCCACTACCTGTTGTTCAGAGGAAAGATTGTGAATATATCGATAGAAGGATGCTGAGGTTGGAACTGCCAGGCAGGAGGTCTAGAGGAAGACCAAAGAGGAGATTT
>JAQQZT010000015.1:12223300-12255629 GCA_030068275.1 Clarias platycephalus | reverse complement strand
GATGCAGAGGATAGGGTTAGATGGAGGCAGATGATTCGCTGTGGCGACCCCTGAAAGGGAACAGCCGAAAGACAAAGCAGAAGAGGAGCCACTACCTGTAAGAATAACATGAATGAATGAATGAATGGATGAAATAATAATTGATTGATTTGTAAGAATGTTTTATTAAAGACATTAAAGACATACTTTAAACAATACATGGAGATAGATCACTCTAAAATGCAACGGTTATGACAAAAAGAGAGCAGTGCAGATCAAATATGTAATAAATAAGGTGAATCACTAATACCCACCTTTGCCACTCTGTCATAAACCTCCATGGCAGTGATCCATTTGCACAGACCCTCAGCTGCAGAGGAAGCCTTGGCTACTTTGGTAGGGTCAAAGTCAGGGTTGCTCATATATTCAGTGCGGATTTTGTGCATGACTGGTGTCTGCCGGATAATGATCATTAGAGAATGACAGTCATGGTCAGACTAGGCTTAATCTGTACAACATACTTACAGGAATGTTGTCCTTGTCATAATCTTTCAGGTCCCTGAGGAAATTCATATCACCCAGCAATTTCTTGCTGGGACCCCAATAGTCTTCCACCTATAGAAAAAGGATACTGGTATATGGTTAACAAAGTAAAAGGAAAGGTTATTACTTTACACTGCTGACTTCGTTTTTTCACCTTCTTTCCTGTTCCTGCAGGGTCATTGATTTTCTCAGGCTTGATATCTTTCATTACACACACTGCTGCCATCACAAGCTTCACTCCAGATGGAGGGTTTTTCATAGACTTTATAATTGTAATGTCAGAGGGCTAGAAAAAAAAAGTTTACCAGTGTATAAGAACTTTTTTCTCAATTCTGACTTAAAACAGATTGGGCCTTTGGATGCAGTCTTGAATGAACTTTGACTGATACCTTCAAAGTATCAAGAGCCGAGAGAGCAGCCTCCAGAGCAGGGATGGCCTCAGCAAGGTCACTCTCACACTCATTCTTCAGAGCTTGTGATTCGTTTGCTTTTTGAGTAGCTGCCTCCTCCTCCACACGAACAACTTTACTCTTAGCCTCCACTTCCACTGACTCTACCTCTATCACCTGCAACAAAATATTTTGGAGGGTTTTATTACAAATATACAAAAATAACACAAAGTATCTTACTGTAAATATTGGCTTATTTACTATTTTCACCTTCATTATATTGGTGTTTTCAATCTTGGCCTGTTCCAGTTTGGGTTGAAGATCTACAAGCTCCTTCTTCATTTCACCTACCTAACAAAAATACAAATAGTTATTCTTTTTTTTAATGGCAAAACAATAAAAATATGAAAGTGAGTAAAATAAATATGGTCTACATTTGAAAAGAATGATTAAATCTTGAAAAATATAAGAACTGTAAGTAAACACAAAATAAAATACCTGAGACTCAGCAAAAGCCAGTTTGTCAAGCCCATTAGTATACCTCCTCTTTGCCTTCATCACGGTCTCCCGTTTCTCTGTAAGGAGCAGCCTAAATGCAGCTATCAACTCCAAGTAAGAAGTGGGCGTCACATAATTATGGCGTCCAAGTTCAGACAGAAACCTTAAAATATCACAAATTGATTAAATATGTATAATACTGGACTTATGTAAAAATTAATGATTAACCTGGTTAAATTATATATTAGGTTTTGCATGCCTTTTGGACAGATCAGTAACAGAAGTATGAAAAGTCTTGCACATTAATATAACTTCTAGCCGTTCATGGTCACTCATCTCTATGGTCTCTAAAAACTTGTTGGCAACTCTCTCCAATGCCTCTTCCGGCCATGGCTATGAGGGAACAAACATACAAAAATATATGGATTGCACAAATGCTCCATGCTACTTTTACTGCATTTTATTTGCTATCCCTACAGCTACAGTTAAAAAAAATCTTACCTGGAACCAGTTGATTGTGCAGCAGTTGATAAGAGATGGGAACTGCCTCAAGCGGTTTCTAAATGCATTTCCAATAGGACTGAATGCCACCACTATGTGCAAGTTCTCTCTGCATCGGTTTACAAAGTAGGCAAACAGAGCCAGAGGGCTGAACTCTAAATTTTTATTCCCAGACTGGGCTATGGGCTGCACTGCCTAAGATAAACATAAAAGGAAGGAGGTGTCCATTACAATACGATTCATAATGCTCAAAATCTGACAAATTCATAATTAGAATTTTTTTAATGACATGCTTAAATTGCTACTATTACTGTATGTATATTATTATAAAATACCTCCATAATCTCTTGCTTCTCATCCACAGCAAAAATGTTGGGAACTTCGCCGGTGTTTAACAGACTGTCCACATCTTCTAAAAATGCCTCCTCTTTTATCTGAGCATCCGTAAGTAGGAACACTGTCTTCTCGCCCTTCACACCTGCATTTTTCAGCAATACCTTAGAGTGGGAAAATACAGACATTATTTTCAAAAAACATACAGTAAGCAATTTAATATTATTAAACTATTATTTGCATTGCTTTACATGGACGTGTCTTGCAGAAATTACATATTACCTTAATGTCATCTCTCCATTCATTTATGCTATAGTTCTTGGAAATCTCAGGCTGGATCAGACTCATGCCAGCCATAAAAGTGGCCAGCTTAGTGATGGATTGACGGCCACTTCCACCAACTCCTACAAGCAGAGCGTTTCCTCCAGGCTGCTTCAGCACACGGCTGATCCTGGACAGGTGCTCTAGGACATACCTGCCACACAAAAAAAGGTCTTATCAAATGAGAACCCTTTTATTGAATGAAAAACCTATTTAAAATTTTATTAAAACTACATATTACATACATATTACATAACTATACAGTTGTGGATTTAAGATGCAAGTTGTAAATGGTTATAGAATGCAGTATGTGTCATACATTTATGTATTTTAGAAGTTTACATAAATTTTGTAAACTTTTTGTAACATTTTTAGAATTCATCTAGGCAGGCACTATGAGAAAGTAAAGTAAAGTATTAAGTAAAGCATATTCAGTTCTATTTTCAGTACAGGAAATACATTAAAAAAAAACTTTTTTATTGCCAGTAAAATACAGATGCCATAGACAGATATTGGCCTAAAACACAACAGTATTTCTATTTTTTCTATATAAAAGAAATAATATTAAACAAATTCCATGATCGCTTCAAGTGTTTAGCTCAGTTTTTTAAAATAAAACTGATCAGCAGAGTCTCCAAAAAATGTTTTGTACTTATTTTCATAAATATTCTTTATATTGCACCCAACAATATTTTTAAAGGCAGTTACCGAAAGATGACCAGGTTCATACGATTCTTGTGTGTCTGGTTGTATTCTGCCAGACATGACTCCACAATCTGACTGAAGTTCTCCATGCTGGAAACCTCTGTGTAAAGTCTCTCACTGGGATCCACATCAGGAGTCATGTAGTCTCCAAATAACAAGCTCCTCATGTCCTCCTCACACAGCTAGGACGCAGGCATAACATTTACAACATGCACCACTTAATAATTTATTTATTATAATTAACTGTCTCAAAATCACCTACTTGGTACTTACAGAGTTTTTATCAGATTTGAGGTGCTCAAAGACTGTATTGAAGCTTTCTTTAAAATGTTCCTTTACAATGCCTTTCATTAGGCTGTAAAGCCAGGCTTGGTCGTTGTCATCCACCAGGCGATCATAGAAGACTCGGAAAACCTCATGAACAAACAAGCGAATCAAGGTGTGCTTGCTCTCTAGAGATTCCTTCTTTAGCAGCAGGCAGCCCTGTACTACACGTGAGAAATCTCTCAGGTTGAACGTGTAATGAGATTTAGCAGGAGTGGGAAGGAGGTTTTGCGTCGCTTTTTTATAAACCTGTTAATATCAAAGAAACAAAACCCATTATGTAGTATGTATGAAACTAAACATTCTCTCGTTAGACTAAGACTAAAACATACAGAATCGACAATGACTGTAATGTTTTATGGTTTACCTCCAAAGTAGCAGAAACTATCTGGTTGCCTACGGTGAAGCAGTCAGTTGGAAAATTATTGGTGCGGAAGTAAAAGTTAACCACGTTAGAGAATATGCGCAACAGGGTGTCATCACTGAATGCATTGATACTACAAATGTTAAAGTGACGCAGGAAACGTGGGGTCACGGCATTTCTCCCACCACCAGGAGGACCCATTGCTGCAATTAGCTGCAGATCAACCAAAGTGATTTTGGAGGTGTCCTTTAGGTCATACCTGAAAGATATGACCTAAAGTATTAAACACACTTTAAAAATAGTAAACCTTCCTTTCAGAGAGGATCAACAAATAAAAAGAAGTAATTTTATATATAAAACATACCAGTTTCCATGGTCAAAATACTGGCGAAGCAGCTCAATAGGAGGCTGTGCACCAAACACTTCCATTGCTGGCATGTTCATATCATCCACAAAAATAATGCATTTCTTTCCCATTGGCGGTCCAAAGACCCCCTTCCGTCTCTTATCAAGCTTGGACATAATTAAGTTCTAGAACGGATACAAGAAAATAGTGCTCGACTTATGCTGACATGGCAACAACATAACTAGAGATCTGATAATATTATTTATGTGACCATATCTGGTCTAATAAAGAAGGTTATCATTTCTGTTACCTGAGTCTGGTTAGCACTACTGCGAGCTGAAAAGTTAATAAAGAATGGAAGGTAGCGATCCTTGTCTAGACTGTTCATCAGTTTCTCTTTCACATAAACAGACTTTCCAGTTCCAGTGGGACCAACAAAAAGAAGAGGCCTATAGCATGTGATGACAAAAACTGATTTATTTATTTTAATTATAAAGACAAACATTAAAATATTGGCTTTAAAGATGATGTGAAAAAAAGCAATATATATATATATACTGCCTAGCCACCATTTCAGAATGGTCAAATTATTGGGTTGCATCAAGCAAAGAAAACAACTAAGGAGATCTAAAATTACTGGAACTGGGTTAAGAACCCTTCGGCACATTTTCAAAATCTTTAAGGATAGTGCTGAACCATCAATTCTGTGAAAGAAATGTGGTCAGTAAAAATCATGAATGCCAATCACTTTCGTGAAGTCGCATGGTAAAAAATGAACAGGTAAAACCTTAGCTATGGTTAACAATAAATGTAAAAGCATTTCCATATACACACAATGTGATGAGAACTCACAGGATTGGGATGAACCAGTTGTGTGGACATAAGAAAACAAATTGGTTAATGAGGCTTTAATTTGTTAGGGAGCATAAGGATTGGACTTTGAAGCAATGGAACAGGTCTTGCGTCTGATGAGTACAGATTGTGCCTATTCCAGAGCGATGGGTGTGTCAGGGTAAGAAGGAACTTGCATTCCTTCTTGCATTTCATTATGCAAAGTGCCCACTGTACAAGTCTCTGGAGACAATGTTATGATCTGGGGCTGCTTCAGTTGGTCGGGTGTAGGCTCAGCAACGATATTTGGCAATAAAATGAAGTCACCTGACGACCGGAATACACTGAATGACCTGATGGCACAGGCATATCCCAGGACACAAATTGTGAAAGAGCAGTGGTTCTAGGTGCATGAGGAATCATTTTCACATGAACTGGTCATCACAATATGTAATCAAAGCTAAAGGTGATTGAAATTACATAAGTGAAATCTTAGATTGTGCAGTTTTTTTTTTTGTTTTGACCTGGCAGTGTATTTGAAAATTTAACAAAATACAGGATATAACCTATACTAACAAACTATTTAAATAATTTATATGTTCACTTGTTAAGTTCTTTCTTTTATTAATAAAACCACATACTTACATTCCATTATTAATACAGAGGTCCATTAGGTAGGTGTAACGCACTGTGTCAATTGTAGGGACAATGATGTCCTGCACTTTGGTGTTTTTGTCCCCTAATGTGACATTCTTTATTGACTCATTCCAATGAATCCAACGGCCTTTACCTTTGAACTATGAAATTGAAATGAAAAAGATCCAATGAGAAAGGGTCTTTTCTCAAAGACTGACTGAGCAGTTTCAAGGCACATCATTTACAAAACTCACCTCATAAGAATAGTCATAAACAAGACCTTTTTCATCAAAAGTGCATTCCCATTTTGAGACAGCAACAGGGACAGGGTGCTCTTCTAATTTTCCCAAAATGATTTCCCTCAAAAAATGATCAAATCTTTCACGACTTTCACCATCACAGCTTCCACCAACAGACCACACCAAAGAAAAGGCAAAGGCAGCCTATGTAAATTGCATACATACCACATAATAAAAAATAAATAAAAAAAACACTGTTTAAACACAAACATTTTCACTAATTGCAGTAGGTGATACCTTGAAATCTTGTTTTCCATGAGTCACATTTTACAAATGATTTAATACTAAGTAAGTGAATACTTGCCATAATCCATGTACGAATATTCTTGTTTCCAGGATCTTCATTTACAGCTTCCGTAAGAAGCATTTCAAGGAGCCGTGTAAGAGAGACAACTGTATTACTGTTACTGGTGAAGACAACCTCCTGTGACAGAAATGAAGTAGCTGATCAGGGCTGATTTACTGAGCAATAATTACAACTAGCTTCTTAAAACGTCCTTATGTAAAGAAATCTTTTCTCCAATACTCCAATACAGTGTTAATTTATTCAACTTAATTCAGGTCAGTGAAGGTCAGTAAAGATATACATACTTTGCAATTTTTTCTTAACATTCTATGTGCAGGGGGGATCAGCCAATTAAACAGCTCCAGCAGCAGTGTGGCATTCTCCTGGGTCTGAAGAGCCTGGGGTAGAGTTTTTAACCAGGATGACACCAGAGGAGGCCATCCCAACTGAGACGGCTCCATGTAGATCATTCCACAACGGCTCACTGTGGCTGGCTGGAACAGAAGGTCAATACTGCTCTAACCAGTGTAAAATTATTCCCCCAACCTGGTCAGCAAATCCTCAGCAAACAGTGTTAATAAACCTTTACAACTAAGAATAATTTTCATGCAATATATAAGACAGTTTCATTAGGCAAGAGATCACTAGTCCACTTATCTTACCGAGGCCTGTGATAGGTCCATTGCCTCGAAAATCAGACTCATCTGATTGGACATCTGGATAATTTCTCCACTCATAAGGCACAACTGCAAGAGAAACATAATTTGTCACTTGATAATATAGCTTGTTATGCAACACTTTCTAAAACATGAAGAGGTTTCTTAGTTACTTTGACCAAATTTTTAAATGAACCAATATATACACCAATAATTAAATTTTGGTTTCTGTTTAATATCAAATTAACGATTTAAAGCTAGAAAAAAATTATAGATTGAAAGCTTGCCTTTTTGTTGTCATCCAGGACAGTGTTCATGCTCTCAATCCAAAGTGTGTCAATCGGTCCATCAAACACCACCCATTTCCTGTCTGGTGTCTCAGCTGAAGCAAACTCCCGAAATGTATTTGCCACAATCCCATCAGTCCACTGGAAAAGAAAGCACATTTATACAAGCCATGTTCAATAATTTAACCAATATGGGAGATTTATACCCACCTCATGAGACACTGGGTCAAACTGACCAAAAAGCTGTCCCATTGTAATGGATTTGGGGTTGACAGTGAGATACTGGACTTTCTCCTCTTCATTGCAGCCCCTTTCATTCATAAGTGTGAGGGTGTCAGCTAAAACATGGAGCACTTTGGTTTTGCCAGCATATGGTTCACCCACAAGCATGAACCTAGAAAGCAAAATATTTTTACCTTATATTGTCACAGTTCAGAGATTTATGAATGTTGATTTCTAGCATTATTTGTTTTAAACCTTCTGTACAGATCTGTGTTAATTAGCAACTAGGATTACAGCATGAAAGTTATTACATGCTTCCTCAGAGTTGATGTGCTTGGTAGAGAGCGCAACCTGCTGGCTACATCTACCTGGTCTAAAAAAAAAAGCTATTATGTCTTTTTTCTAGTTAACTCCTGGTCATGGATGGCAAATATATAGATGGAACTTATATTTGGGTGAATCTAGGTTGAGCATATATGTTGCTTTATGAAAGACTTTTCACCTACCCATGGCGTACAATCATCATCTCATAAGTCTGGACAATTTTATCCAGGAAAATGTTCACAGGTTGGACATTATGTTTTATGCAGCATTCATTAGCACAAGCAAGAAGGAGCTAGTGAAACAGAACAAATAATTACAAAAATGTAAGGCATATACTGTAGAAACATCATACTCTGAACAAACATTATAAGTTGACTAAATATTTACCTTATAGTCGGCCATAGGCAGAGAGACTCCAGGGAAAAGATCGCTGGTAATTCCATTAAAGAGAGGGATGTCATGGGAGAGAAACTTGGGCTCATTCACATCCTTGATGGACCGTAGAAGCTAGAAAGGAAAATGAGCACGTGAGACTTGACCAAAATAGTACAGTTTAATTGTTTAAATATACTCTACGCAACAAAATTAAGGGAATTTGTCCCGGTTTGATTTAGACGCCCATTGTAAATACGAAGGTCGTCCAAGTCAAACCAGGACAAAGTGTTCAATAAAAAATTTTAAGCAGTACATTAAGACACTCTTTTCCCTTACAAGAATATCTTCATTTTCATTTGGAAATTTGAGTTTGAGGTTCCCTGCTGCCACCAGTACTGCTTTGACAGCTCTCATTCCATAATCATAGTGGAACTGGGAGGACAACTGCTCAGAACACAACCTGTAGGTCATTACTATCTTCACGGAAAGTGGTTTGGCATTCAAAAAGCCATAAGAATACAGGGAGATCTCTGCGATCAGAGCATAATTGGGTACCATCATTGCCACTGTTCTAAACAAAACCTAGAAAACACACAGGAGAAAAATAATACCATTTATTCAGAATAATGCACAGAAAATAATAATAATAGTCAGAAAAGATAGAAAAATTCAATTACATAAAAACTAAGCCAGCCAAGTTCTTACTTTAAGGTTGTCAGGAAGCTCTGATCTTCCTGCATATCCAGGGTTCATGGTGATAGCTACAAAGCAATTCGGGTTAAGGCTAAGCTCTGTCCCTTCAAAATCAAAAACCTCCAGCTTCATCTCGATGGCTCTCTGAATGCACAAGATCTGCTGTGCCACCACAGAAAGCACCTCCAGCTCAATGCGGTTAAACTCATCAAAGCACGCCCATGCCCCTGAGGATGCCAGTCCCTTAAAGAACTGTGATAGGTAATAAAAACAAAGAGTCAAAGCAAAGTAATAAAATTCCCTTGTCTGTGTTAATGTTAAAAAAATCTTGTCATTAAATCTAAGAGAAGATCTACTTACCTTCCCCATGGCTAGGTAGTCAAGTCCATCAGAGCAGTTGAACACTACACACTGCACAGCAAGGGCTTTGGCCAAGTCTTTAGTGGTCTCTGTCTTTCCTGTTCCTGCAGGGCCTTCAGGAGCACCTCCCAAATTCAGATAAAATGCTCCAATCTGAGCAGATACATAAAAACTTACATGAATCAAATGCTGATTTTGAACTGATTGTTTTTTCGTTTTTGTCCGTTTTAACATAATGAGTAGATCATTGTAAAAAGTGGTAGGTGTTGATGTTTTGGTTTACCAAAGTTCGGTAGCATCTGTCAGTTAAAGGTGTGATGACCAAACGAGGTGAATTTCCCAAGTACTCATAAGCATACTTGACATCACAATTTATGATGCACACACGGACATTTTCATTTGTCCAATAGTAACGCAGCTGTGCTAACCATTGAAAATCTGTCTCATGAGAAACACCTGGGAGAAACAAATAAGATGCATGAGAATCATAAGAATAATGTCATAAAAAGGAATGTCAAAGTACAGTAGAAACAATAATGACAATGACAAGTAAAAATCAAGTACAAAGTAGTGTCATTGTATAACCAATATTTAACTTTCTACACTAAAACCATGGATTATTTTTAAATACACAATGTACAATGAATTAACTACGGTATGAGAAAGTTTACTCCCTTTATGAATTGATCTAAACAACCTTTTTGAATCAGTTCCATTACAACATCACGGGCATGCACATCTATAGTGACCAGTGCTCCTAGAGTAGTACGAGTCTGTTTGGGCAGTTTTCCTCTGACTAGCTCCACAATGTCATTCAGCTGGCTCTGTAGATGATCATAGTATTTCTTCAGACCCTGCCACCAAAATAAGTAAGTAAATAAGTAAATAAGTAAGTAAGTAAATAAATAAATAAATACATACACACATACATACATACATACATACATACATACATACATACATACATACATAAAAAAACAAGTTTCTAAAGCACTAATGTTTTGGTAATTACTGTGTTTGACAGTATGAGATTTCCTTACATTAATTCCACTCCTGATAGCTTCATGCACCTCTAGGGTCCAGTATATTTGAGAGGTACAGAGCACCACCTGACCAGGCCAGTCACAAACCCACTGACTCCTACTAGACTCTGGGTAAGCCTGTGGTGTAATACAAAAAGGTAGAAAATGGAGAATGTGCAAATGCATATATAAACAATACTGTCCCTTAAAGAACTACAAAATATCACAAAGAATATTTCCAGATGTGCCAGTTGCTTTATGTATGCTAATAGATATAAGATATGATCACCTCTGAAAGTATTTGAATGACAGGGCCTTTTTATATACTGAAGACATCTGGTTTTGAGACCAACTTAGATCATGGGCAATTTTGCATGAACCCACTGATTTTTCAAGTGATTAAAAACATTGAAACAGGTATGCCCTGTTAGATAGCTATGATATACATCTGTAACAACTGCTTTTGTTGCTAAAAAGGAGAAACCAACACGAGCAAAGAGCTATCTATGGGAGAAAAGCAAGCGATTTTTAACCTGAGAAATTACTTAAAACTGATCAAAGGTTTGGTATGTCCTGAGAAAGAAACCAGTTCAGACAAGCAAAACGTTTTTGATGACAGAAACCTATCTCCCCACTCTAATTTATTCCAAAGGTGTCAATCGGGTTGAGGTCAGGACTCTGTCCAGGCCAGTCAAGCTCTTCCACACCAAACTCGCTCATCCATGTCTTTATGACTCTTGCTTTGTGCACTGGTGCGCAATCATGTTGGAACAGGACAGGCCATCCCCAAACTGTTCCCAGGGGCCGAAGCTGGAACTAAGAGTTCCTTTCACTGGAACAAAGAGATCCTTTCACTGGACCTAAGAGATCCTTTCACTGGAACTAAGAGTTCCTTTCACTGGAACTAAGAGTTCCTTTCACTGGAACTAAGAGTTCCTTTCACTGGAACTAAGGTCTGGAGCTATTGACAGAAAGTTGGCGACCTCTGTGCAGTATGCCTTTCATTATGCCTTTCTTTGACCCCGCTCTGTGATTTTACATGGCCTACTACTTTGTGGCTGTTTTGATGTCATTCTCAATTGCTTCCACTTTGTTATAATACCACTTATGTGACTTATTGACTTATTGATGAAGTCAATATGATGTGATGATATGCAGCCAAATTGTAAGAGAATTGAAAACAATTTGTCCTGAGTTTGTCTTGTGCATGTAATTGCATAAGAAAGTGATAACAATAAATATGAGAATGATAATAACACAGCACATCTTTAGTAAATTTGAAAATCTCACCAGTCTGGCACGGTTGATTATGTCCCTGACACTACGCAGCATCATGTCCTCCACTTGCACAAGCCACTTCTCTACTGCTCCCCGTGCAGCTGAAGTGGAGATCAGCTCAATCAGGTCCACGCGCTCACCCTCACTACTGTACATGGCTTGGATATCTAGGTTGGGCAAGAAATCCAGCTTTGCAATGCCCTCAAAGCACTTCTTCAGGTGTGGCTGTACACGCAGAGGGTCCTTGGTTTCCGAGAGGATCTCCAGCATCTCATCATTTGACAGAAAGAAAAATCTATGGGAAATAAGAAGGAAATATAAAGTTAAATTTACTCAGTAAAGTGCTAAAGCAATATAGCTTGAAATAATTAGAGTCAGTATCATATAATGAGCTGGATACCGTGGAAAGAATAGTCTTTTCTTCTCAAGGTAAGCATTCAGTCCCTTCATAATGTTGTCCAGAAGGGCATTTGAGTCCTGAAGCTTCTCAAGTAAGCCAGGTAACGAAGTTGCAGGTAAGACCTGCAACACACAAGATTGTTCTAGTCTAAAACAGCTTTAGAAGTATGTGACTAAGATTATAACCTATCTGAGTAAAAACAAGTTTGAGATGATACTTTGAAGCTGTTATTACCTTTGAGTCTTTCACACAGTGTCTCATAACTTCCTTCCAGTGTTTGTCCACCATCTGGAATAAATGTCCCTCTTCAGGCATCTGTTGCATGATGTCCTGAGAGCTAAAGATAGGTTCCAAGTAGAGCCACTGGGCCTGTACCTTCAGCCATTCGTCTATGGTGTCCTGGATATGGCTTAAACGTTCCTCCCAGGCCTAAGTAACAACAGTGTTCAACAGTTTCTATTTACAATGCATAAGACCCAGATACAAGCAATACAGAAGACTATTAGAAATTATTATAACCTTTATTTCCCAATAGTTACACACATTGCATCAACACAGAATGCTACATTACCTTGATCTCTGCCTCAAAAGGCTTGATAAAAGGGGAACCCTTCATAGTCTGTGTTTTCACTATCTGGTCATCCAACATGGTCTGAATTTCATCCACTGCACTAAGGATAGATACACCAGATTCCCTATATGGATGATGTTGGAATGACACAGTATCCCAGGCCTCCGCCATATTCTGCATGGCCTTTTCCAGAGAGAATTCCTGTATGTACAAATAATTAATTTATCAATATTTTTTCTTAAACTATATCTTAAAATAATTAAATAATAGTGATCCTGTATATGTCAATGCCTGATTATAGAGTGGCAATTAAATGAGAGTCTTACTTTGCTGGCAGCTACACTGATGGTTTCAAACTGCTCCATGTAAGGAGTGAGGTTCTGTTTAAGGACTTTACGCAGTGTGGTGCCAGAGTTGGGCATCATGTCATAGTTCACAATCTCTGACATCTTTTCCCAGTGTCGAACCCTAATTCCAGGATTGCACAGTATGGACACTGTTGGTATGTGCTCCTGTTAACAGGAAATTATCAAAGATTTTGAATGTCATCTCATGCTATGTAGTCAAAAAAAATCTGAAAGGGGAGGAACAGTACTTAAAGAGAACAAATAAGCAGGAGCAAACAAAACAGAGCATGCTGAATAAAATTACAACATGGAAGGTAGAAATGTTTGGTGTACCACAAATTCTTTCATTTGTTCTATGACTTTGCTGCAGACCACAACAGTAGGACTCTCCAGTTTGGCTTCATCTTCTTCTCCAGACTGTTTCTTAATTATGCCCAGGTTATCTCTCGTTTGCTCAGCCTTCTTCTGTTTCTGCTGGAAAACTTTCTGAATCTTGTAGATTTCTTGGAAAAACTCATCTACCTCTAACTCCATTCGTTCACCATTCAAATCTAAGAAGGAACCATCCATCCATCTAAACAGGATCAGAGATAGAAGAAAGTAATTCAAACTGTAACAATCTCAAAATCAATTGATAAACAGCAACTCATCTTCTTAATAGGAAGAATAGAGAATAAATAATATGACTGAGGAATCGACCAAACCTCTTCTCAGTGCGTTGCCATTTCAGTACAAGCCCAAACAATTTTTGACATGGCTCAATGTTTTCCTTGATTATATCAACCTCTGGATAAACAGTTAAGTCCCAGTTGTACAGAACCTCCTCTTTGTTAATAAGAACAATAGACTCCTCGACTTCCTGAATCCTCCTCTGCACTGTCCTTACATCTGTCACATACTGCGCAAATAGAATAGGGAAAACATTGTCATTGTAATTTAATTAGGAAATAGCCACAATAATAATTAGAAACATTTTTAGTAGAAGTTAATTTGTACTATGCTGTTTATTTTCATTATTATTATTATTATTATTATTATTATTATTATTATTATTTTACCTGTTGCATCATATCCAGTTCTGACCATTCTGCAAACTCCTCAGTCCTTCGGCGAAGTTTGTCCAGCTCTAACATCAGCTTCTCCCTCCTGCCCCGCAATTCCTGCTCTCCTTTCTGCTTGGCTTTTTCCAACACCTACAGTATACCACAGAACCAAAACAACTATCGGTGGGATATAATTATATATTACAATGAATTAAAACTAATATAAACATAATTCTAGCCAAATACTGTATGACTCATTACTGATGGACAAAAATTACCTCAGCACTGATCTCAAAAACAGGGTTAATAATTTGTGGCCACATCAGAACTGTTGAATGAAGCTCCAAGTCTTTTGCATCAAATATGTGTACATCCAGTAGGTAATGTAACCTGTGATGTGCATCCTAGAAGAAATATTTTGTATTTATTTTATTATTTTTGTCATTTTCCACTGTGTAGATACAGTACAAAGAAAATGTTAAAAGCTCACCATTATCTTACTGCTGAGCTCTTCTATTCCTTTGGTTTGTGCATGACTAATATATGCAATCATTTCTGTCATTTCTTCTGTTGTCCTTGGGTTTTTTACAGCCTTGTCCTGAATGGTCTCAAATTCTTTACAGATTCTTCAAAAAAAAAATCCATATCAAAGACTTTCTAATGAACTGAATATGAAAACCTAAGCAATTACACTGTGAAGGAACTACAAAGAAATCAAATCTAGGTAGTCTTACTGAAGGCATTGTTCACGATGTGTGGTGATCAGTCGTGCTACAAGGTTCTGAGCAAGAGTCTGTGCTTTCTTTGCTAGCCCTTGTTTGAGGTCCTCACAGTCCAAACGGATCATGTCAAAATAAACCACTGAGGGGAGGCTAGTGATCTCTTTGGACAGATTATGGAACACCTCCACTTGCTGAGAAAAAAATAACAACTGCATAGTCACATACTGTACACAGCCTCATATTGCATATTAACATGTTGTAATTAAAGTCAATTCAATTACAAATTTACCTCAGTATACTGATCAAAACTGTGTTCCTCCTCCAAAAATGTTTCTACCAGACTCTGTGCGTTCCCATTGACCAGCCAATCATAGCTGTCAACTACAGAAAACACAAGTTTGGGTCAAGAACAAGCAAGAATGCAAGTAATCATTAACCAACCTAATTCACAGATCTTCTAAGAAAGCAGTCATGTAGGTTTTAACATTATTGGGATTAATATATAAAAATGTGAAAAGCTCACAATAATATTGAAAATGTTTTGCGGGTGCCTCTAAGTTTTCACGGACAGCATTCCTTAGCGTAGTCTGTGCTGATGTAACAATATGGTCTGGCAGTTTAGCATCAACCACTGAATTATTGGCCTCATCTAGCCAGGACTGAACAGTCTGGACATTCTGTAAAATGGTATGGTCTGTTAAATACCACCATTTATTCCACATGACTTTGGATATCAGAAGAGATTATTGTATTATGAACAGATGTGTGTATTATGTATGAAGGGGAATGATGATCATCCCATAATGTTTTCACACCTGTAAAGTATAGATTATTGATTTGAGAATCTCTAACACAGTCTCCTCCAGATCCTGAAAGCTAGGATAGAAGTCCATCTTCTCATCATCAAACGTCAGGTCCATCTTGAAGACAGGAAGCTTCTGCTTGTTGGGTGGTTCAAACAGACTGACAAATGCCTTCACACTTATCTCAATCAGAGCCTTCAGCTACAAATGAAGAATAATTGGAAATGTTATATCTCATCTAGGTCTCATCAGTACTGAATGAGCAACAACATTTTTCATGGCTTCCTAGACTCACTTGATTGGAAAGAAGTGTTGAAACACAGTTATAAAAGGCATCCAGCTTATCTCCTCTGATTCTTTGTAACGTGTTCTTGCTGGTAACCAAGTGAATAACTTTTGGAAACCAAGTGTTCATAAGTTTCTCCTCGACTTTCTCACACTCAACAGCCACTCTGTTTTTTAGGGTCGAACAGTCCATGGGCCCTGTGAATCTTTATATCACAAATACAACAAATGTACAACTGAAGTGGAACAGTAGAATTATCTAACAAATCTTGGCACAACGTTCAGAAAGCACAGACATTACTAGGTCTCTATTAATTATAGATCTGATCAATAGGCTGGTTCCACATGAAAATTACATCTTCTATAAGGTATAATATATGTCCCACAATTGCCAAAAGAGGAAGCAGAGATTGCCTTCTATTTTGTCAGGACAAGCTGAGAAAAACATCAAATCCTAATATACCCATTTTAAAGACTTTAAATGTTTGTACACTCTTATTGCTCACCATAGATTGTAACAGATGGATTTGAATATAATATAATGAGCTATTTTGGATAGTTTAATATACTGCCTGACCAAAAAAAAAGTCACACAGATTTCATTCAATCACCTTTAGCTTTGATTATAACACACAATGTGGTGGGCAGAACCACTCTTTCACAATATGAGTCCTGGAAAATGTCTGTGTCATCAGGGAAGAAAAAAATCCATTGATTTGGTACCCTGGCCATTCAGTACATTCAGACCTAACCAACTGACTCGGATCATAACACTGCTTCGAGAGACTTGTACAGTGGTCACTATGTAGGACGGTGCATTGTTTCATGTGCTTCCCTTCTTACCATGATGCATGCATCACACTGGTCTAGGGTCAATTTAAACTCATCAGACCACATGACCTTTTTCCTTTGCTTCAAAGTCCAAACTTTTTGCTCCCGAGCAAATTGAACTGTTTTTCTGATTAGACTCACTAACAAGTATTTGTTCTTTCTTTTTCATTAACAAAATTGTAAACATTAGGCAAATGATTCAGGCGTTGAAACCAGACAATTTAATAAACATTGACGCAGGTGATAAGATAACCATATCAGATCAAAACCCAGAATATTTTACTCTCCTTGAAGAGAGTGAACTACTGAGTGAAATCACTCATCTCTTCTGCAAAATCATTCCCTAGGTGTGAATAATTGTGAAAATATATGTGCTTGGTGCCCACCTCATGACCAGTATTTGTTTGAACAGCACCAGATTCACTGCAAACAGAAAGCAATACCTATACTATCATTTGAAATGTGAGCTACAATCAGAAAAAGTATTACCTGGGGTCTGAGATATCGACCAGGAGCAGCTGAGAAAATGTTACATAACAAGTATCCAAAATGACTTTCATTACTGGATGTAGGATATGCAAATTCTCTTTGATCTTCTTTCGACTTCTGATAAAGCTGTTATGCCACTGTGTGCTAAAATCAAGGCTCCTAAAAGAAGAAACAGGTGTAATAATTGATATTAATCTAAAATAATATATGTTTATATCTTTGTTTGGATTTAGGGATGCATTACACACTCACTTGGGTGCAGGTTTTTTTTGTAAATTAACATCGGTATTTGTCTGTGGATTCTGGAGGATATTGTGAACTGAAAAATTCACAAAAAAACAGAATTTACAAGACCAACATGGTCATCATCATTATCAATAACAACAACACAGTTTTGTATTTCTCTGAAATGCATTTTTGAAGAGTAAAAAGGTTATGTATAAAAATATAGGAAAATAAGTAATTTCAAAATGTAAATGAAAATATTCCAAAAAGCATTCCACGGTCAAAACAATAAACCTGCCCTGCAATAAAACGGAGTAAACAAACCAGGGGAGAACATAAAATGTTTTAGATTCAGGAACTGCTTAAACTGTATGGACACTTTCAGCACAGATTAATTTGATCCAACTGTAAAAATATTAGGCTAATTATTTCAATGGTTCACTAAGATTCTGGCTACTCATTAAAGATATTTAGATATTTTAACCAACAGAACACTTTATTTGTAGAGCTATTTGTTTTGTAATTACATAGGTCTGGACTGGATCACATTAAATAAATGTAACTTTATTAATGATTGGTTGTGACTTCCAGGAACAAAATGTTTTTCATCTCACCTGTGAACTTTATTATTGTGCTAACAAAGTTCTCGCTGACCTCCTTGCACAGTTCTTCTTGCAGCTCTGTACTGCGAGGTCCCAGCCGGAGCTGAGGTGGTATAAGGCTCAACATGTTGTCCAGCCACTGCTGCTGAATGGGTACAATGGGTCTACTTTCCACACACTGCTTTAGGAACATGTAGTTCATCTACAATTATATAGCAGAGACAGATGTTGCCAGGGTGAGAAAAAAATCGAGAAACACTTACAGTAGATGACATCTAAGTTATACTGTATTAAACAGAATATACAGTATGTATAGAAGGTATAAAAGGTACTTACACTTTGTTTCCTTGTTTCACTCATCATCTGTTAACAATGGGTTTTGTTAGAGAACCATAAAAATCAAAACAGTACAATAGTACACAATGTGAAAGTATTTAAAGTAAATTTTCTTACTGTTGAAGGAAACTCGGGTTCACACTCTGGAGAATCAACTGGAGTTGTATCCTTGGCCTTTTTATAGGCTTTGGCTGCACTCGCAACCCTGAAAAAACCTCAGAGAATTAGAATAGCTAGAGCTGCACAATCTGTTATTAGTCGAGTTTACAATACTGTTCTAGCAAATACAAATCACATTCACCAAAAAAATTCAGCTCATTCTCAGTATAAGTTTAAAGGTACAGGGTTTAATGATTCCAGACCTAGAATTATGCTATAATTTTAAATATACCTTCACAAAACATTTATTCACAACATAACTATACATTAGATGTGGACGTTATATCTATTTCAGGCTTCTATGTACTGTAGCTTTCATTAGCTTGGAATTGATCTCTGCCACCAGTTTTAAAAAGGCAACAAAAATGCACATGCAGTTCCTACAGAATTAATCAGTTGGGAAGGAAGTCTTGATATTGGTTTCATTACAGTTTGCCTTGCACACAGCAGAGTGAATAAAAAAACTCACAATCCATTCCTTCAAAAGCATACTCACATGATTTTATGCAGGTCGTATTGCTCTTGTTTACTCCTGCTGTAGCTAAGAAGCTTTCTCCGCACTGTCACTCTATGCTCAGGAAGCCTAGAGTTTTCCCAGTCTGGAGGACTTGGGATGGGCGGAAGGACAGAATACTTCTTCAACCCATCCTCTGAAGATGCCTTAAAGGCTGTCGATGAGGTAGGCATTTCAAAGCTCTACTAAAGTTTAGAAATAAAAGAAAATATTGTCCCACTTTAATTAGAAAGAACACTATAAACACAGCCCTACATATACATATACAGTATACTATATACACCACCAGGCCTTTACTGCAGCTGTCTTCAGCTGCTGCTTGTGTGTGGATGTTTCTTCCATCAATATTCAGCAATGAAAATCATGCTCTATTGGGTTGAGATTAGGTGACTGATATCCCATTTCTTTGCCTTGAGAAACTCTTTGGTAGTTTTTACTGTATGTTTTGGGTCATTATCCATCTGCGATATGACACGGCGTCCTAACAGTTTTGCAGTGCTATATATAGTAGTGCTATAATTGCTGCTCAGATTCCGCCAAATACTGCAAAACTGACGCCGCAAGTGACCCAGTTCCATTGGCAGCCATACACGCTTATCCCATAACATTGCCTACACCATAGACAGAATTCTGCGTTCATCCATTTTAGTTGTCTTCAGTTGTCTTCCAGGCCTTTTGCTGTTCCTGAGTTTGCCAGTTGGTTTCTTCTTTTGTCTTGCCCACTACGAATGTTTTGCCATCTCTCTGATGGATCTATTTATGTATTTATTTATTTAGTTAGTTAGTAAGTTAGTTACAGTAGTTAGTTAGTTAGTTAGTTAGTTAGTTAGTTAGTTACGTAGTTAGTTAGTTAGTTAGTTGGTTACGTAGTTAGTTAGGTAGTTAGTTAGTTTCAGGCTAATAAGGGCCACCTTCACTTGCATGGACATCTTGACTCCATGTAATGAATTCAACTGAACAGGTACCCAATGCAGATGTAACACTCAGAACAACCTCCAGGCTTTTTATCTGCTTGATTAGTCATGGAGCAATAAGGTAACTGGCAACTCCTGGCCATGCAACTGCTTGTCACTCATTTCTTCAGGACAATGGCTGTCCGTCTTGAACACTGTAGTTAACACCACTCTTTTGTCAAGCTGGAAAATTCTATATGATAAAAATTATTATTCCAACAGTTGTTTATAGAACCAAGTCTGTTTCATCCTTGGAAGCAATTTCCAAATGTTTGAAGATACCACAAGCATCTGCACAAACAGTACTACGCAGTTATACACAACATGGGTTGCATTCATAAAGCTAGGAAGGATACACATTCTGTCTCCCAGAGATGAACATACAGTACTTTGGTACAAGTAGTACAAAATAATCCCAGAAGAACAGCAAAGGATTTTTGAAGACACAGGAGGAAATAGGTACAAAAGTCAGGGGGGAAGGCTTACAAGTTGAAGAACACCATCCCACTAATGAAATATGGGGTGGCAGCATCATGATGTGGGGCGCTTTATGGTCTTGAGTAAGAAAGATTATGTGGATATATTAAAGCAAGACAATAGCCAGAAAGTTATAGTTTGGTTACAAATGGGTTTTTCAAATCGAAAATGACCCCAATCATACTTCCAAAGTAGTGGCAAAATGGTTTAAGAACAATGAAGTTAAGGTATTGGAGTGGCCTTGAACTCGATCCAATTGAAAATTTATGATCAGAACTGGAAAGGTCTGCGTGAGCAAGGAGGCCTAAAACCTGACACAGTTACATTAATTCTGTCATGAGGAATGGGCTAGGATTCCAGCAAACTATTGTAAGAAGCTTGTGAAGGTCTACCCGAAAGGTTTGGTCCAAGTTAAACAAGTTCAATGCAATACTACGAAAAACTACAGTAAGTGTATGCAAACTTCTGACTCACTGGGAATGTGATAAAAGAAATAAAACCTGAAATAAGTACTTAATCTTAATCTTACTCTAATATTATTCTGAAAATTCATGCTCTTAAAATAAAGTAGTGATCCTAACTGACTTAAAACAGGGAATGTTTACTATGATTAAATGTAAGGAATTGTGAAAACCAATTTTAAATGTATAAAGGTGAGTCAAAAATTATCCACACTTCGGTTACATTAAAACCTCTGTTGGTCCCACTGTCTAATAGTGCTTTTCATTCACGGTTATTGTCTCCCCAGTCACTGCTGCGCAGGTGTGGATGTGTTACATTACATTCATTTGTAACTGGAATGCGAGCAGAAATGGATGCCCCATTTGTGATTTGCATGAAAGAAGAACAGCGTGCAGTGATAATATTTTTAGTCATCTTAAGGTATACCTGGTGCGGAAACAACTCACAAAAGGAGCATTAATAGAAGCGTTGGATATTTGCAAACAAAATTAACTTATTCTTAAATATTCTAAAGAAGGTAAAATTTTCATAAAGAGAATCATTACTGGTGACGAGACATGGATTCATTACTACCAGCCTGAGTGGAAACGGCAGAGTCAATCACCCACCAAGAAAAAGTTTAAAAGTTATCAAATAGAAAAAGTTTTCTGGGATTCTCAAGGGCCAGTATTGGAACATTATCAGGCAAAAGGTTCCACATTTGACAGTGCTTTTCAAAGTTAGATTCTTATTAAGGAGCTGAAGCCTACACTTTGGATTAACGCAGAGGACAGCTGTCCAAGGGTACTGTAAGCTCAGAAGACAACTAAAGTGGATGTTTAAAAAATTATTTCATTGATGAAGAGAAAACCCTTCATTACACTTGGCTAGGAAAGTATGGAATCAGATTTGTGACAAGAAACACAAGGGAACTCATAATACATTTATTAAGATAGATTTAAATAAATAAATAAATAAATAAATATAAGGTAAGTTGACAGTTATGCACAAGGTTTCCTTGTAGTAATGCAGCTAGCTAGGTAATTAACTGTTGGCTTGCTAATTACAAACGCATATAAAAATCGAATGTGTGAAGAGTAAATGCAGTTAGCTTACCCGACTAAGTAAATATATCGCGTTTCCAGCCTGCGGAGCTACTTTAATTAAAAGTTGTGGACACATACCTGGTAGACAAAAGACTAATTTTTATTCTTTTATATAATATTTGTTTTCGTAGGTAAGTAATTAAAAAGGGGTTTTTATTACCTGTTGAAAGTCAGTGTTTTAGTTTCACCCTTACACGAGCTAAAGTTTGGTGGCTGAGCCTAATGTTGTCATGGGAACGAAGCGGAAGCATTATTTTCACGTGACTTGCTGTGGCCTGCCTGATGTGCACTGCCATGAGGCGTGTCACTTTTACACATTGCATGTAGTGCACTACATATTACTGGTTCAGGATCAGCCTGAAGTTACTGCAGCGGTAACAGGTGCTAATACACTGCACCTGTTGATGTATGAACAGGAAGCTGATGAATTATTTTACTCTCTAGTTCCCTACTTTTACAACGTCAGAGTGTTATTTGTCTGCGAAAGTAATTCATTCATTCATCCGGTGACTGGATGTAGAATTAATGCCATTCCTCCCTTCGTAATGTACGTGAATGACATTCGGAGCTTAAAAATATATATATATTTTAAATCGCCAGACTTATTGCCTAAACATTCTATCTGTATAATATTTTAGACACTACCTTATTATCTATATTTTACTCGTATTTAAATGTTGTATTCTTATCAGACTTTGAGCAATATTTCAGATTGACCACAAGGGGGGGAGATTTCTTCATGAAGAACATGGCGTTTAACAATACGCTCTCTCATTCTCTATACCTCTTATCCCGCACAGCGTCGCAGGGGACCTATATCCAATCCTCCATCAAACAATAAAATGACTTTTGACACAGAATGCTGTAAAATCTTTCTTTCTATTCACGAATGATTGCCTATCCATCCATCCATCCGGGTCCCTCAGTAATCCAATAAGGGATAGTGGAGGTGACCATTGTATTTATTACCATTTTGCTACCATGATAGGACCTCCAGTCAGCATTCACACACTATGAGCAATTTTAGGAACATATATAGGCCTAATATGCGTGTTTTTGGACTGTGAGAGGAAACTGGAATTCCCAGCAAAAACTCACCAAGCATGGGGAGAACATGCATGTTCCACACACACAGACCAGAGGCGGGAAATGAACCTGGACCCTGAAGGTGCAAGGCGACAGTGACAACTACTTCGCCACCATGTGCCGCCTAGAAATGAATTTAAATTTATTTAAAAGAAAAAACAGAAATATCATGTGTACTTAAGTATTCAGATCCTTCGCAACAACATTTGAAATTTAGGTTAGGTGACACCCATTTCTCTTGAAAGTTGTTGAGATGTTTCTACAACTTGATTGGAGTCCACCTTTGGCAAATTAGATTGATTGTACATGACTTGGAAAGGCACACACTTCTCTATAAAAGGCCTCACTGCTGACAATGCATACTATGTCAGAGCAAAAACCATGAGGTCAAAGAAACTGAATGCAGAGCTCATAGCCAGGATTATTACAAGACATAAATCTCTGGAAGGCTACAAAAAAAAATCCGTTGCACTGAAGGTTGCCAAGAAAACAGTTGGCACAACAAGAACTCTTCCAAGAGCTGGTCACCCAGCCAAACTGACCAATCAGGGAGAGAAGGGCCTTAGTAAGAGAGGTGACCAAGGACCCGATGGTCACTCTGACTGAGCACCAGAGATCTTGTATAGAGATGGAACAAAGTTTTAGAAGGACAACCACTACTGCAGCCCTTCACCGATCAGGGCTTTATGGAAGCCTCTCCTTCATGCAAAACACATGAAAGCCGGCTTAGAGTTTACAAAAAAGCACTTGAAGCACTCTCAGACTGTGAGGAACAAGATTCTCTGGACTGATGAAACCAAGATTGAACTGTTTGGCCTTAATTCTATATGTTATGTCTGGAGGAAGCCAATCACTGGTCATCACCTGCCCAATACCATCCCAAGCATGAAGCACGGTGGTGGGAACATCATGCTGTGGGGGTGTTTTTCAGCGAAGGTGTTTTAACAAAGTACTGCGTAAAGTGTTTGAGTACTTAAGTACATGTGATATTTCAGTTTTTTTCCTTTTTAATAAATTCACAAAATGTTTTCACTTTGTCCTTATGGGGTATTGAGTGTATATTAATTAGAAAAAATATATATAATAACTATATTATCAGACTGAAACATAAAATTTTAAAAAGTGAGAGTCAGTGGTTGACTGCACATCATGGGCATACTACCTGATAACAGTTGTTGGAAATTTAGTGGGATACACTGTAGAAAAGAATCAAATCCATTTTTCTAACCTTATTCACATTGTTTTACAGTAAATTTGTTAGTCATTCTCTTGCCATGGACCTTCATGGACATATATTGCATATCTTACTCCTATACATTACAGAGAATAACACAAGAAAGCTAGTTAATGCAAATCTAGGTCAGGTTCTTAGCTTCTACAATGTATTTTTTTTTATTTTTTATAAATGCCTTGTATTTTACATAATCAAACAGTACATATATAAAATGCACTTATGGGCTGAAACTGTATTCTTATGAGGATAGTTTAAATCAGTGGGAACACGTAATTCAGATTTGGCAGCAGCTTTGTTTGTATGACAGAACGAGAGGGAGACAGAAGGAGGGAGAAGAAAGGGGAGGGGTGCAGGGAGCACGCAGGCATGCGCAAGCAAGAGAGACAGGGAGCAAGGCTGGAAGAATGAAGGCTGTGACGCACGATTATCTTCCCTCTGCCGACTCATTGGCTGCTGAGTCCGCCCGTCAGTGAGCTCAGGTTTAAGGCTATGCCATCAGGGCAGATTATGAAGCAGATCTTGTCTCTGGTGTTCTCCTTCACTTGTCTAAATGGCTGAACACAGGCTCTCCATGCTTCTTTTTCTGTGGTTCTTTGTGTGCATCCAGCCTTCGTGGCTCTTTGATCAAGTGCCTGCAATCCTGGACAGGAGGTAAGGGGAGTTCTTTCAACTACAGCATGAGGAGGAGGGTGGAGAGGGAGAGGGAGTGATGCTGTGTAGTCCTCCACTGTGGCCAGTGCACACCGGGGAGCAGTCATATAATAGGCAAAAATTGTTGAAGCAGCACTCCTAGATTAAGAAACTCATGCATGATATTGGCGTAACAACAAAAACATGCTACATAAAAATCTGCTTGTATTGGTGCAGTCTGTAATTGCAAAATGGTCAAACATGGCAATGGCTATGGCAATGGGACATGAGGCGGACCCTTTAGACCTAGTGTTTTGTCTCAAGGAATCAGTTTACAGATGCTACTCTGTTGTGTGCTGAAAAAAAGAAGCTGAGAGTGAACCAGCTCTGAAAGCTGTGAACACTCCCCAGTGTTACTGCAGTGTTGTTTATTATATTGTTTTATATATATATATTATACTATATATATACTGTATACATACTTTTTAACTCCAATGATGACTATTATTTGTAGGTATATATTAGCAAACTCGTGCAGCTTTCAAATCTATTTCTGTTGCTACGCATTGCATGACAGTTGATGTTATTTTTGAGAGAGCATATGGCCTTGGAGGATAAGGATAGAGGTGTTTTGATGCGACTGAGCTCCTGCCTTAAGGCTCTTAGTGATGTGACTAAAAGAATTACCGTCTGATTTCCAGAGAAATATGGCATGGCATGGAATCTATAGACCAGTTTTAACTTCTATGAACATGCAAAACTCTTGAACAAAAAAAAGGTTCCTCAGGTCTTCTTTGGGACGTTAAGGCTTTACACAGAATCTTTAAGGCTCCCCAGAAGGGCAGAATAAAGACAATTTATCACTGTATATGAAATATATAATTCCAAACTTATTACTTTTACCAGCATCTTTAAATTGTATTGTCTCACTAAGATTTTCACATTGAAATGTACAACCGCAAAAGAGCATAAAACACAATGTCTTTCTTTCTATGTCTTCTATCTTGTCTGTCCACACCATACAGTCCTGCTCAATGTGTCATTAATGTACATTGCCACATGGCCCTGTAAGCGACACATCCATGATTTATTTGGCCATCAATTTGTATTGGACTGCAACTGGTTCAGTGGCTTTTGACCATCCTTGGGTTACACTGTGGTAGCAAAACCAACACAGATGGAACAGAAATGGCAGTAAATTGAACTGCACTGAAACTCACTCACTCACCTTCTTTACCGCTTTATCCTGTATTCAGGGTCGCAGGGACCTGGAGCCTATCCCAGGAGCCTTAGGGCACAGGGCAGGGTACACCCTGGACACGGTGGCAATCCATTGCAGGGCACACACACATACTCACACTACGGGCAATTTGGGAACGCCAGTTAGCCTAACCTGCATATCTTTGGACTGTGGGAGGAAACCGGAGTACCCGGAGGAAACCCACCAAGCACAGGGAGAACATGCAAACTCCATGCACACAGGGACGGGAATCGAGCCTGGCCCAGGAATCGAACCCGGACCCTGGAGATGCAAGGCCACAGTGCTAACCATTACACCACCGTGCCGCTGCTACACTGAAACTTTTAATCTTTAATCTAATCTAATGAAAACCAAATCTATTATTAGATTTCATGGCTGGTTAGAGAGAGAGAGAGAGAGAGAGAGAGAGAAAGAGCGGGTTGACATGCTTGAGAACATGAGGGTGGAGAAGTGGTGGGAAAACTGTTTTTCATTACACAAATGTCTGGTTCAGCACATAGTCCTCTGTGTCTAGCCATAACCAATGATAGCAGCAGAGGCTCAGTTGCTGACCTCAGTAAATTGGTATTAGAACAAAGGCAAGCGCCTCCTTATTCACACAACCTCTAACACAAAAACAACCAGGGCTAAATAGGCAGATTCAGTGTTGTTAAAGTTTAACATTATAGAACCTTTAAAGAACACATTAAAAACAAGTGGACATGCAACATTTAACTTACTCTTAAGAGATGTGTGTTGCACAATTTTCTAATTATAATCGTCTTCAGAGTGTTGTGTCTGACTGCATATGAATTCCACAATTCCAAACTTAGGTCACCAAGTACCTGCCTAAATCCTGGTCTGACCTATGTGGAGGAGAGCAAATACAGAAGACTCCTAATAAGGTTTAGATCCTTTGCCAAGCTCATTATCATGATTGGAAGTGTATGTTGTGCATCTTAGGATAATCCTGCCAGTTGTAGTCCTATAGTATCAGGAAGTATCAGAGTTTCATTATCCTTCAAACTAAGTAAGGCTTAAAGTTTGACAGAACTGATAAGAAACACATCTTCTACAAGATATAGTATGAGTTAAAAACATGCTGAATCCAAGATTTGTACATCTGTAGACTGGAATGGCATCTACTTCAATGACAAATCAGGTAGTTTAGAAAATATTTGTAGTGTTAGATTTAGCACTAATAAGATGCTAAGACCATGCTGAGCAACCAAGACCCAATGATGTGGCCTTAAACGAAGCAAAAACAAAGGTGATTAAGGAGGAAACCAAACACCATGGACATTTATTGATGATTGATTATAAAGTCATGTCCATCAGATAAATATGATTATAAATAAATACATTTTGGAGGTAAAGAATGTCATGATTTACTGTATTTAAAGTGGTACTGTTAGAACTACTTCTAATCTACTCTTCTGGCTTGTTAGTGAAATTGTTGGATCTGTGTCAGTGGATCAATTGGATTTCTGTCACTGAACTTGCAATAAAGATTGACGTCACTTCTTAAGTTTAACTCTTTCCTAAATCAAATGAAAAGCTTATTTCATTATTATTTTCTTTCTCTTTCTTTTTTTCTAAGCTTGGAGGTCCCACCATTTCAAAGTATCAGAATCAGACCAGGTCAGTGATAAACATAAAAACTCTTGACATGATTTTGACTCATCAGTTTCAATCCTATATCAATCATATTTAAATATATTTTAATATGAATATTTTTGATATCACACTAATAACATTAACGTTAATATTTCTTGTAATGTTAATACTATGAATAGAATATTCATAATAATTGAGTATCTTATTAAATATCAATACTTAAATTTCGATTGTAATAATCATATTTTTAAAAATGTTCTATGTACTATTAGTATATACAATTTATGTTTAATGCGGTATAATTACAATTAATTATAGAAATTTAAGGATCAAATTTTTATGAAGTAAAAAAATCTGTCCGGTCTTCAGCTCTGCAGTTTTCTTCTGTTAGTGTTTTTGCGCAATATAAAAATGTACAGCATATATTACAGTTTTGTTCTTGTGATAAATATCAAAAAGCATAGAGTACCTGATCTTAAATGTGGCATTGATTCACGCTGTATGACTTCACTGTCATCTTGTCCCTCTTGTCCTGTTTCCTGAATTTATGATGCAGATGGAGTAGACATTGAAAGTTCAAGTGCCTCACATGAGGAGAGTTTTTCGCCTGCAGCTGAAAACCCACTCCGAAAAATGTTGCAGGTATTGCAGTTTCACGTTGCCAATGTGACCTTGGGCAACAAGAATATTATCACTACCTAAGTCCATTTAAAACATTCTGCATGACACTCATGTAAAACAGAGACATGTTTTAAAAATGAAAAGGAAGTGTGTTGAAATGTTTTGTTTTGCAAGCTGTGTTTAATGCTTTAATACCATTAGCACACTGTTCTTTTCTGCCAACAGCCCTATGGATGGCATTTGCACACTCAGCCCAGAACTAAAAGGAAGTTACTTCAGTCTACTAGCTCGGGGCCATACTCTCCTCTGATTGTAGCCTATAATGGCAAGATATGCATCCTGTTCAAGGCCAAGAGGCTGGCTATTCGCTACAGGAACAACACTTTTCTGGACTTAACAGAAAGGGTTTTTGGACCCAATGCCTCTGTAGACACCAAAGGCTCAGTATGCGCCAAAGAAAAAGCTACGTATGTCATCAGAAAAACCTAATTTTAAACCTTGGTTTAATGTTGTTCAGTTTTTTAATGTTGCCCAATCAATGTTTGCATAGATTGTCACATTCATCAAAAAGTAACATTTACATTTTCAAATGTCACATTTACAAGATATCCTGATTGATTTTAAAGATATAGCTGGTGGTAGCAGTATGTGTATGTGTTCTTTGTCAACAGCCTTTCTCTTCGCTTGGGAGATGTGGAGGACATTAAGGGACTTGTCATTAGGTGAGTGTCCTTTTCTTCTTCCCATCTTCCCATCCCACCTGATAAAGCTAAACATAGAATCTCACAGATTGACCATTTATGATCTTCTGACTTTACTTCAGGCTCCAAATGTCCAACACATTTTATGAGTCAGTAGGCCAGAACTGGTTCACTTTGGACAGTGTTCATATCCACTACAACTGGACCCATGAGGCTACTTTTAATGCCACTGAAGTCTACGCTCCCGCTACCTACTCATACCACTGCCAGCATGTCAGCAGCCTACAGAAATATGACACCCTACTGGTACCCAGTTCCCACACAGATAGCTCTGCGAACTGGCACATCACTTTTACAGACTTCCAGGTAGGTGCAAAAGTTGCTTACTAATTTTGTTTTTCATCTGAAAGTTAATCCTAACTAAAGGTTTTTATTACTATTGATAAGGTTCTCCATGTCATATCCCCAGATCCAAGCCTTCAATGTGCAATCCAACAAATTTGCCTCAGCCAGTGATTGCGCAACCTTCTTTACGCCAGCCATCCTGATGGGACTCATCACATCTTTAATTCTACTATTGGTGTTGGCCTATGCCCTTCACATGGTAGTCCACCTGAAGCACATTGACCGATATGAAGAGCACAAGACCACTGTCTACTTTCCACGTATGCCAGAAGCTGAACTACCTGACAAGAACAGTGTTTAGGGGCAGGGTTGCTACAATGGCACCACCTATGGACCTAGAGCAGCTCTGAAAAGGAACTCTTCTTAATCTTGCCACTGATTCTGAATTGCTGCACTGCTCTCAGTCTTAGTCCTGCCTGCAAATAAACTCACTTGGCTGTTGGTTGAGACTTGTGTTTCTTCAGGACATGATTCCTCAGGACTAGGACTGGGAAACCCATAAAGATGGACTATTGACCTGGACTTGTGCTGGACCAAAAATAGACTTTGGGCATACTTAGTGCAATCTGAACAAGTACTGGCAAAATATACTGTAGGAATAAAGAATGAACAAACAAAGGAAAATGAACAAAGAAATGAAAAAGTGTGCCTGTGGCCCAGTTGTCACAATACAATAGAGGTTACTGATGGGAATAACAAAGAAAAACATTTTGTGATTGCCAAAGTTTGGCAATTTTTTCAGCCTTGACAAATCACTGACAGTAAAAAATGTGAATATGAAACATGTATAAAAAAGGAGAAAACAAACTGTAAATATGCAGAGCTTACACACTCTACTGTAGTTTTTTAAAATAATACAAGCACCACATGTACAGTACAATAGATTCAGTTCTGTCTTCAATCTCAAAATATGCAGTTAATGATGTAGTTGAATAGCTCATGGCTACTGGTTTTAGAATTTAACAGCCTACAAGTACAAAACCTATATAAAACATGCATCAAGAACATGTTTATTTTCTAACACATAAAGATGTAATAATTTCAGTGCAACATTTCTTTTAATATGAACATATGTTTTAGGCCTATTTAAACTTTTTCCTGGTTACTAGGTGGAATGTATTAGGTCTAATATATGTACACTAATTTACAGCAAATGCTGTGTAACTATAGGGACATCCTGCTAAAAGAATGAAAGAATGCTGTATGATAACTCATTTAGGTGTGTACCCTAAGTAACATATCCAGTAAGCCTTTATATATATACAAGTAACATCTGTAACTCACTGCAATAACCCACAGCATGTAAACAGCTAATGCTTAAAAAATATTCAGGGTGGCTCTGACACACATGTGCAACTTGTTCTGTTTGTCCAAATGGAAGCTTACATACACATTAAGGGTTCCAGCCAATGTAGTTTGAAAAATAAACAATGATCAGCTGAAAAACGCGTGTTCATCAATTTCCAGTCTTTAGAATTTCCATATGTGGGTTTTGTTGGATACTGCAGTCATTCTAAACATGTGAGAAATTTTTAAATATGAGGCAGCAATGGAAAACTAAGTGGTTAATTGTGCAGATCACACCAGGTCACAGGCTGCACTCATTTGGTTCAGAGTTCCTGATGTTTTCATCGGGTAAAGGCAACCTCATCCTCCTGCCTATGTTTTTCCTCTCTGTCCTTTCTGCCATCTGTCCTCCCCTCTCACCTCACACCAGGAGAATGGCAAACCACTCACTGGGACAGTTTACCTATCGCCTCTGAACCAGAAACATGCCTGTCTGCCACCAAAATGTGGAGACTCACTGCTACTGTTAATTTGCCTTTGCCTGTTTGGTACACATGTGGCCATCCTCGTTTATAAATTTACTGACCAGAGATGAACTACACTGCTTCCAAGCCCTTTTCATTATTATTATTATTATTATTATTATTGTTATTATTATTTATTCAGTCTTCATCATTATTCAAAATCTGAGGTGATGGGAGGTTTCACCAGATCCACCAGTTTTCTCCCAAAAACAAGCCAGCAGGTGATATCTGTATATTGCTCCTTAGGTATGAATGCAGTATGTGTAGGCAGTGTTCCCTGTGCATCCCATTCAGTTTGTATTTCTGCCTTGAATTAATAAATAAATGAAAATATTAATGTATGTCATCCTTTATTCTCCTATTATGTGTATACCTCCTGACAGTTCAGACACATAATCGGATTTCAGTTAAAGATTAAATGATGACCATCTTAAAAAGAAAAATAGAAAATAAAGTATGACACATTAACAGTGTACAAAGTACTGTAGGTAGACAAAAAAGTATAATGCAATTCCACAGCATTGATGGGTTGTTTAAGATGGTAGTTCTTTGGGCAAACCTTTCCAAACACTTTCCTATGAATGTGATGTCTAAAAGATGATTTTGCAACTTCACAATCCCAGCAATCAACTAAATTGTGCAATTCACTGTATTTCTCACTTTGTGGACATGTTAAGGTCATGAGTCTTACTCATCTCCAACTGATTTTTTTATACTACAGCCTTGATTGTGTGCTAATTATCCTATTATTTTACTTTAATGTCATTTAGCATCCTCATAAATATATCACATGTTAATAGGTAACATGAAAATGGTCAGGCATCATTTGGGTGTCAATCATTTCGGCATGTGTTTTTAAGCTAATATATAAGTGCTATTATTTTTTTTTATATACAAGAAAGATTTTCCCTCTTATATACAGTACATGGGAATTTTAAATATAGGTGGGTAGGTAGGTAGGTGTATGTATGTGTGTGTTTGTGTATATATATATACACTCACCTAAAGGATTATTAGGAACACCTGTTCAGTTTCTCATTAATGCAATTATCTAATCAACCAATCACATGGCAGTTGCTTCAATGCATTTAGGGGTGTGGTCCTGGTC
>JAQQZT010000015.1:12174662-12190392 GCA_030068275.1 Clarias platycephalus | reverse complement strand
TAAAAGCAGTTTAGCAGCAAACTTTGTGAAAACTAATATTTGTGTCATTCTCAAAACTTTTGGCCACGACTGTATGTATATATCAGGTATATAATAATATGGCACAAAGTGTACATACAGCACCTCATAACTGGGGTTTTTCCGTTGACACAATATTGGTTTGGTCTGATTCAGGGACTACACGAGATGTATGCGAAAGAAATGTCTGCTGTCCCCCTCCCCGAAAATTTCACATGGTACAATCCTCTCTAACGCGCTATGAGCATGCGCAATGGCGTGAACACCGCCATATTGCCTTGTCATGTCAGCCCTCAGTGACATGCATGATTATAAAGAGCGACGCGAAGGACGAGAAAATGTCACCTCGTAACTGACCAACAGCGCTACGGTTTTGATGCGTACGAGTTGCCAGTTGGTCTTCGTTAATGCGAACAGTAAACGTTTAAGTGCAGACATTTTGCGAAGGAGGCGACATGTTTACAAATAACAAAAATATTAAGTATATCCTGAGTCTTGTACCAGGGAAACGGCGTTTCGGGATTTACCGATTTTTGCCCATCTTCTTCTGCATCGGCGGTGTTATGGAGTGGGTCATGATAAACGTGCGAATAGGACAAGAGACCTTTTGTAAGTTCTTGTGTTACCTTGTATTTATGCGCGTCAGTGAGCATTTAAGATGTGAAGCTCCTTAGCAATCAAAAGAACTTTTCAGGAAAAAGCACAATACTGATATTAAATATTTTGTATAGATAAGATCTAGACACATTTTCATTTTCTGCAAATTTCCTCCTAAAATAAGCTTAGTTTAGCCCAGCATTGGTAAACCAGTTGGGATGGGACTAAGCAGTCTCCCGATACGGTATATCACGATACCAAGGTGACGATTCGATTAAAATCGCGATTCTGTCAGTTTCATGATTTTATGAACATTTTAATTCAATATTACATTTAATATTACATTGAAATCTTTAGTAAAGTTTAATTAGTAATTACTCATTCACTCATTCCTCTTTCATTTTGCCATTGTCTATACCGCTTTATATTGTACACAGGATCGCAGAGGGCCTGCAGCCTATATCCCAGGGCATAGTGGTGCCAATTCATCACAGGGCACACAAGAGAAGCTTTTAATGCATATGATTTTTGATAATGTAATGCCATAATAATGCATTTCTGTTGTGCACTCGGAAGCTCCTGCGCTCGATTCTGAATCATTCATATCTGAGACTGATCGGCCGATCACCAGTCACGAGTAATCAAACTGAAAACCAGGCAATTCTGGGCACTGGCCAAACAACCGGTTCATCTTTTTTATAAATGTAAAAATTGTTGTTGTTTTTTTAATCGCTTTTGGAGTCAGTGTGGCGATATGTGAATCACTGCACAAAAGAATCAATATTCATAACTGAATCAACCCCCCATCTCTAGTAACCAGGACTGATGAGACATTTCTTTTTTGCTTCAGATGATGTCTACAGGAGAAAACAATCTGAGAGGGAATACCAACAGAAAATTGAAGATGGGATAAATGTACTTCCTGAATCAGAACTAAAATAAAGATTTGTCATTCATACAAATATGTTCATTCAAGCTGAGACCTACCTGCTGGAAAAAAGATGAAACAAGACCTTTAAGGGTTGGATGTGACAATTATAAAAGTGACTTTATATAATTTTATGTGTTTTTATTTCTTAATTGAAGGAAGCGAATCAAGAAAGGCCAAATGAACAAAAACATATTTATTGACAACTAAAAGATCTGCTTATAAATGCACACCATTCTTGACATAAATGTTTTATTTGTTTTTCTCTTTTTCAACCATTTTACCAAACCTCATAAAATGAATGTTTCACCTTTACAGGTGCTTCATCTTTTTTTCTTTTCTTTTTTTTTTTTTACTGTTTATTTCCCCATGCGACACATGCGTTAAAATATTTCCTGATACATTTACCACAGATGCTATATGTATACTATTCTGATATACTACTTCGTACTAATTACTACATTGCCAATGTCTAACGCAAAGCAAAGTCTCGACTAGGCCAAGTTTTTAAACCTTTTGCAGATACTAAGAGTTCCTGGAATAATAACCATGTTTGATCATATTAGCTCCAGGTGCAGTTAGACAACTGCAGAGGGAGTGTGTCCTCTCTACAGTCACTCCATTGGAATTCAGCTTAGTTGTAGAGGCCGATTGGAAGAGACTTCAGACAGATGAAGCTGTTTGGATGCTGGGCTAGTATCAGTGGGTTCCCATCCAGACGCACCTCTTGCATGTTGTGCCTGATGTAGTGTGTGTCGTTGCCCTTGCAGAAAGTTTCATCCGTCAGGGTGGTTATGTTATTATTCTGCATGAAAAAACAAAATACCATTTTCTTAACGGGGAAAAAACTTCCCTGTCTGATTCTATTTATTTTTCTACACATGATGACAGAATATAACTTAAAAAAAATAATAATAATAAAAAATATATATTGATCACTTAAAAATATAAATCCTTTGTGTTTAAAATGAACTATGTAGTTCAATTTCTTGTGTTCTTCTTTAATAGAGTAGTACATGTTTTTTACAGCACCAGTATAACATAATCGAATAATATACATTTTCATATATGAATACTTTATATCATAGTTTATCCAATATGCAGGCATATTAATTGTAAAGAGACTGCACTTTTTGAGAAAAATCTCGTTTCGGTCAATTGCAGTTACATGTTTCTTACGGTAAAAGTCTAGAAGTCTAAAAATATCAAGGAATTAATGTATTCTTACTGTTTTTATTCTACTTGATAGATAACTTCCTGTTTTTGTTGATCCAAAAGAAGTATAGCATCTCACAAAGATGATGTTGGCAACATCCCACTGCACTTACTTCCCATTATAAAATTTTAGCGCAGGGGTATTTAAAGATCCTGTGTGGGTGCAGGGTTTACACCTGATGTCCCTATTTAATAAGATAATGTTGGCTTTCTATAAACTCAGGTGTTTCCTGCAGACAAGCTGTTTCGGTATTAGACTGAACTCCCGTTTTAGTGCATGCCAGTTTCAGCTGTCACATACAGTGTTTGTATACTGTATGTAATCACCACCTTGAACTTTCTGCATTTTGTTACAATTTAGAATTGAAATTGGGTTTATCTGGATTTTATCTGTTTGATTTACACAATCTAAAACATTTGAAGAAATTTTATCTTCCAAAGGTTGATTAAAAAATTCATTTTCTTTTGGTTGTGTCAATACTTGATAGTACCAGCATTGGCTGCGGATTCAGCTGCAAGTCTCCAGGGATACATCTTTTGTCTTTGCACATCTGGATCCTGATATTTTTGGCATTTTGTTTTGGCAAAATTGTTCATGTTCTCTTGGATTTGATGTAAGCTATGGTCCACAGCAAATTTCAAGTCTTGCCGCAGACCCTGAGGGGTTTTGTCTTTGAATGGACTATTCCAAAACCATTAGGATCTTGGTTTAGAACCAATCCATTGTAGTTGTTGCAGTATTCTTAGGATTGCTGTCTTGCTGGAAGGTGAAGTTCTGCCCCAGACTAGAAGTTTCTTGTTCTCAAACCAGACCAATTTTCCAGTCCCTGTAAATAAAACATCCCATACCACCATATTTCACTCTGGGGATGATAATGAGCAGTGGGTTTCTGCCAAACATAGTGCTTTGTGAAAAGGCCAAAATATCAGCTTTGGCATCATCAGTCTAAACAAACTTTTCACATCTTTGCAGAGTCTTCAGTGTGTCTTTAACCATTATTCCATAAAGTCTGACCTAACCTGCGGATCTCTTGGAGTTACACTTTGATTTAATTTCAAGAATTCAAGAATGTTTTATTGAGATCATATAAGTTTTATTCCACACAGAAGGACTTAATTTGAATTCTGGTTGCATTAATTTTCCAAACTATGTTGATTTCTCCCCCACAGTATTATTGACTATATGGTGTTGTTTCATGGTTTACAAACCCCTTTTAAGACAATTTCACTTTTCAGGGTTGTAACTGTAGAAAATATAGTTCAAGAAGTTCAAGAGGGTGAAAACTTTTGCAAGTCACTGCACAACATCAGTACTTTGTCCTTCAAAGAAGGAATAATATCACTGTGCTATATCAATGTGCTCGTTTTTTTTTATTCCTCAGTGATTTTTTCCTTATTCTTGGGATTGGTCATAAAGTAATTACACCCTAGGCATTTTTTTTTTTTTTTGTTGGGGGGGGGGGGGGTCTAATAACAATCACAAAGAGCTGTACATATAAATAAATAAAAAAAATAAAAATGAATATTATTTAAATCCAGATAAGTATTCTAATTTAGATTATATTGATGCCCAACACTAATGCATATTTATGTATGTGTATGTGATGAATAATAACGGACATGCAGGTGCACAACATGCAGACTCTCAGGAAGTGGTGGAATAGCTTCCAGTTCATTGTCACCAAGGTAGAGGTACGCCAGTTTTTTGAGTTTCTGTAATCACAAATTAGATTATCTGTAAAATACATTATATAGCTCTTTTTTGTAGAACACTGGTAAATATTCATCAAATATTTGTTACCTTTATAATGGTTGATCTGATGCCTTTTGTTTTTAGTCGATTGTAATTGGCATTGAGTGCCACAAGTTTTGGGGGCAGCATTGGGAGTTTAATTAGTTTGTTCTCAGCCAGTGTTAGTTCTTCCAGTTGGTCCATTTTGGAAAAGGCTCCATCTTCTATTTCCGAAATGAGATTGGCAGTCAAGTCAATTCTTTTCAATGTGCCTGTAATAAATATACATGTAAATAATTTTGGAAAGCCATTGACTAAAATATAAAGTGGAGAATATACATGGCTTTCCAAAGTTTTGTCAAAATGATGTAGAGACTTATTCCAACACATAAGGAGTCAGTTAGACATCTGGCTAAAAAAGTTGAAAGTTTTAGACTGAAAGCTTTAATAGATCTAAAATCTCTCTTCCTGTTAAGAACTGTGTGCTGGCTCCAAGTATCACCTTTGGAAAAGTATTCGTTTTTCTGACTACACTTATTCAGAGCCAGATATTACACATTGCTTTTACTTAAGCAATTCGCAATATAATTTTCCTTACCAACATCAGCAAAGTCCTTGTTGGTGATTTTTTTTATTTTGTTGAAGCGTGCATAAAGGTATGAGGTTTCCTTTGGCAAAGCTGGTACTGTTGTCATATCTGGGCTAACCTCTTCGCAGTACACAGATCCAGACAAGCATACACACATCAAGCAAGTGGGAAGATCTGGGGGAAATAATTGATGTAATTGTTCATACTTTTCTAGCTGGACTATTAACATGATGTATGTGTCTATATACAGTATAAATTAAATAATTACCTGCTTCTTTTTTCTCTACAGCTGATCCTTCATCGCTTGAATTATCAACAGTTTCAGTGTCTGGGATTGCAATAACCTTTTCCTTGGGTGAGGTCAGTCAAAGAAGTAAGAAGAACAAAAGGGGAAAGGTTTGTACAGTATATGTCCTTCACTATGCATCTATATTAAACAACTTAGTTTATTAGTTGTTTGATTTCAGCTCCAAATAAGTTCCAGTTTGTTAAATTCCTTGCGCAGCAGAATGTCTGGCACTTTTACAGTATTTGTGAAGCAGAGGAGTGTTGTCTAGTGCATTACTTATTAAAGGCAAAAGTTTCATAATACAAAATATTGCTTTAAAGAATCTTTCCTTCTTAAGGCAAAATATATTTTTAAGTTTTCACAAACATGCAAAAATATCCCAGAATCAGATTTTATTAGGCTTCTTACCTTTTTTTTCTTCACCTCCATGAACATGTTATCATCTGACTGCCATTTGTCAAGATCTTCTCTCAGAAAATCACTGATCTCAAGTTCCATGTGATCATTTTGTGCTGTTGTGCATAGCATCCATGGTACAATCAGAAAGAAGAAAAATAACAGTCTCTGGTCCATTTTGTACAGTTCAGAAGTGGTGCTGAGAGACAGTGTGTGTGTAGCTCTGCATCTGGAATGAGAGCCTTAAAGTCATTTTGTGGAGGCCCTGCCTATGAGCTGCTGAGACTCGGAGACAGTGCTTAACTGCTTAACTCACTGTGTGCTGTGGTCTGACAGGTCACATAGTGGCCTTCACAAACATCTCCTTCTCTAAATCTGTTATAATGCTTTGATGGTCTTGGTATGTATGAAGCAAACACTAGATCCTCTCAGGAAGTTACAAGAGACTGATTTATCTGTAAATGAGCTCAAGATTTAGCAACAGATTATCCATAAATACGAATTAAAATGAAAGCACATGGTTTAAGTCATTATGGAGAGAAAATGTGGGAGGAAAAGGAAAACATTTTCATAGAGAGTAGATAGATAGTTTTACTATCAATCATTTGGGTTTTGTATTTTAAAGTCTTAAAGGGAAGAACTTTGTGGAAAAGGAAATTTGGTGAAGAAGCAGAACTCTTGCTGTGGAAATAAAGCACCTTGGGTTCATCAGGAAATTACCATTAAATCAGGAATCTTGGCATAAGCTCATTAAAATGCAGTGAACACTGAAGCCCAGATAACATTGCTCATAAAAATAGAAGCTCTTTAGGAATTGTACTGTGGCAATAATAAGCTAATGGACATACAATATGTGAATAAAGTCTCTGCTCCATTTTCCAGAAATTCTTAATTTGTCTAGTTAATGACACTGAATAGTGTCATTAACTAGACTTGTGCTTTTAGAAGGAAAAGAACACCTAATACTAAATGCTATTTATAAACTGTTAATAAACTAAAAATTTTCACAATGCTGATTGAGAAAGACACCATCCCCTTCTCTCCTGTGCTGTTCCTATGAGTCTGTAGAATCCAATGATCTGATAGATTTACCAGATCAAGCATTCCTCTTTCTAAAAATCTGTTTATTTATCAAGTATTTCTTGGGAAAATGCATTTAGGGACAACATCTAGTTAAACAGATGTTAAAAAAGCTATTCCTTTGTTTGTCCTTGGGTCCTGTTACATAACCACATGAGAGGATCAAAGAAATATGAAAAGTAACACGAGACAAATAATACTTGCTGTCCCAGTCCCAGAAAGCTGCAAAGGAAGAACAGACGTTTTTGTCCTGTTATTTTTTCCTCTGCAGTACCTGCATAATGGGAACCAGGAACCTATGAACAGATGTGAAAGTTATAAAGGAAAGCCTGGCTGACTCAGACTGCATCATAATGCCCCTATCAATCAAAACCACACTTTCTGTTAGGGCCAATGTAATAATAATGATGATGATAATAATAATGATCATAGAAATAAATAAAATAATAATCCAGGAGATACATTTTCAATAAAAGTGCTTTCAGGACTTGGAACACAAAACATCCAAAACAGTGAAACATTTAATTTCACTGCTACACTATACATAATACATAAGTATACTAGTTGCAAAAATATAAAAGAAAATACATCTGAGTTTGCAAAGTATGCCTTTCTGTATAAATCTTCTTTCAAACCAGCTAATAAGAAAACAGTATTTTTTTCAGTAAATTAACTGTATTATATGAATAATTTAGTGCTACCCTGAACATGCTAAGGTGTGTGTGTGTGTGTGTGAGTGTGGAATGAGCAATAAGGGCCGACCAATAAGTCTGTGGCAGACGACCAATGAGATGTGGCAGATGCATTAAGCAATAATTCGTCCTTTTTACTTTAAACTTACTTTACTTTAAACACTAACTGAATTATTTAAAAAATTATATTAATAGATTTTTTTTTTTTTTTTTAATATATTTCTTTTTATTTTCTAGTGGAGGATATAACACTGTACAAACATAGTAGTACATGTCAAAGTGACATCCACATGAATGGCAGGACCTTGATCATCTTCTTAAGGCTGCGGTCATCCCTTTTGCTTGTGCACCTTTTCCTCCCACAATTTTTCAACTTCCAGTTAACTTTGATGAAGCAGGCTTTCAACAATCACATTCTGTACAATACAGTTTCCTTGTATGGCTTTACCCTCCTTGTAGAGAGTGACAATGATCATTGTCTAGTCGGACTGTCAAGTCAGAATTCTTCCCCATGGCTGCACGTCCTGAACTAAATCGAGACATAGACAGTATTTACTGTACATTGTATTTATACCATTTTACTCAAACTTGAAATTAATAATTCTATTATTTTGAGATACTGGATTGTAAGGATTTCTTGTTTTTTGGTAGACCCCCTTTGGTCTACTCAGTGCTCCGCCCATATTCTGCTGTCCCGCCTGAGATCAGGGAACCCCTCAATGAAACACACAAGTCAGTGCTCAGTGAGATGTTCAAAGTTTATTGTGAAAGACAGGATATATATGTGCACACACACACACACACACACACACACACACACACAAAGAACCAAAAAGGAGGGCACATGTGCGGTTACATCTGGTCCGGAATGTTTATAAAAGATAACATAGAAAAGAACAGGAGCTTGGGAGTTGTTCTTAGTTAGGAGCCTCCAACGATTTTATGACCTGAACATAGATTATACTAAGGAATGTGTTTGCTGATAGCGCAGCGTGTCGAGTTCAAAGACAGAAAACACTCTGTTCTCATGCACACATAATATCATGAAATACTGTACACTAAAAATTTTATATTCCCTACAAATCACATTCTGTGACTTACCCTCCTTGTAGAGAGTGACAATGATCATTGTCTAGACGGACTGTCAAGTCAGAATTCTTCCCCATGGCTGCATGTCCCGAGACATAGACAGTATTTACATTGTATACATAGCAATTTACTCAAACTTGAAATTAATAATTCTATTATTTTGAGATACTGGATGTTTTATTTTCATGAGCTGTAAGCCATAATAATTGACATTAAAACAGTTTCTTTTTTTTTTTTCAATCAATTACAAAAAATGTTACTTTTTTTTTTATATTATATTTTTTTTAGATGCAATACATATACAGTATATACAATACATTTAAATCAGAAACTGATTAGGCTGTTATGAGTAGGTAGCTCAAGTAGCGCCTCCTGCAGGGCAAACCTGAAGTAATGAATATGAACCAGTGAAAAGTCCAGTTATTCTGAGTAAGCTTGTGGCAAAGTTGCAGCTGTAGAGACTTCGGCTTTCATGTGTTTGCCAGCTTTAAAACAGATGAACAGGGGAAAAGGAAATGCCAAAGCAACACCTGTAAAAAGAAAAAATCGGTGGCGGTGGACTAGAGTCACAGTCAGGAAACAGCTACTCTTCTGGATGAAAGTCTTATCAGGAGATTTCTGTTATTCACCTACTGACGAAGTGGGAATGGAATTTGAGGTGACCTAAAGCCAATCAGAGTTTAATAATCAGCTCTTTGAGAGTAACAAGTTGGGACAAAGTTCATGCTCGTCATAACAAAACGTTCTTTAGCTGTCAGTGCAAAGTTTCTTAATGTTCATTAGGCATCATATTTCACAATTCATGAGTAATTCACATGTCATTAGCTCTTAACTGTACACTTAAACATTTACATGATTAATTATAAACTATAAACTAAAACTACATTATTAAACAAAGTATTTTCCATTGTATCTATAGAACATTTATCTACCAGCCTGATGTTACGAAATGCACTTTGACAAATTGCTTACTTGACAACTTTTCCAACCCAAATAAATGCTGTTCCCATTGGAAGGCTATGGAGTTTGTGTTTACATAAATTTGGAAACTGCAATCGTGGCCAATTTTAGAAGCAACGCTCCTCCCTCTGTGTGTGTGAAGCCTGAAAAAAAAAAAGGGGTGGGTCCTCTTCCACTGAACATAACGCTGAAAAACCCGCCGTTTCCACACAACTCCTCAAAACTATTGAAACTTCTTCAGCTCTCAGGTATTGTTCTACATTCTTCATATCGATTCACTATCCTTCTTTGTTTTGACTTCTCTCCAATACTCTCTTATGTGCAAGAGGAAATCTTAAAGAACGATCAAACCACAGCCTGAAAAAGAGAAGTTATACTGCTCATTACGGTCATGTTGTAGCTGGGATATGGATCATTTTTTCCGTGAGCATTCATATAGTACGGAGCGAGCATAAAGCCCTGCCCTGACTATAAACAACCTTATCGTATACATATTATACTGTTAGTATTCAATTTTTTTCTATTTTATTTTACTTTATTCTTTATTCTGTTGTTTCTTAATTTTTAACTTTATACTGTCCACTTGCTGCCGAGGCAAAACAAATTTCCCACTTGTGGGACTAATAAAGGTTTATCTTATCTTACCTTATCTTATCTTATCTTATCTTAAACTGCGCTAGATAGAAACATAAATGTTGTGACCGCCAACAATTATGTGATACATGTTGTTATACAGTAAAGACAGAAGAAAACTAATAGTCACTGTTACCATCATGTTCCTCATTCTGCAGTCTCCTTTCAGATATGCTTGTTGAGTGGAGTGAGGCTGTGAAGCAAAGAGAGACAAAGCCTGGCAAAGTTTTGAACAAATCTATGTTTATAATTACCCGTTTCTGAAGGGAGAATGAGTTCTAACTGACACCCAAGATATCTTGCACTGATATTATACAACAGTTGGCTCCCGTACATTTATTCGAATGGTCACGCGGCATGCAATAGTGCCTATCTTCCCTGGGACATTTTCCTGTGTGTATCAGTCAGTGGACAGGGCACACAATACTTTAGTGAAACAAGAATAGAACTTTTGTTTTAAAATATGGAAATTTGTCAGTTGAAAATGAAAAGGTAGAACGGATGCCAATTTCACCGGAAACACCTTTACTTGGAATGTACAATTCAATGTGGTCCAGCTAGCCAATGCGCTATTAAGTCATTGAGACTTCTTCAGTGTCTATTTCCACTGGCAGGGCAAACATTCACAGCAAATCTGACCATATTGTATACAAAAATATATTCACTATTAAATCAACAACAGATTTGACGTAGTTTAATATGTCACTTGATTATTTAATTCGTTAAACAATTAAATTTAATCTAGTAATCATTTTAGACCTTTTTACCTTTTGTTGCAGTGAGCATATTGATGAAAAAAATTTCATTCTGGATCAATACAAATTTTACCTTATCTAATCTCAAATTCTTGTTTATTGACTTTTTAAAAATATTTTTGGCTGTGTATTATATTTGCTGTAGGTAATTACTGTAATATCGTGTGTAATCCTTCTGGCATGGGCTGTCATAATTGCAGCAATGCTTGTAAGAAAATTTTAGGCACAAAAATGTACTGTACATGATAATTTTGCTTTCTTGCAGCCATACGAGGAAACCAGAGAACCTTGGACGAAACCCATGCAGATACAGTCTAGATGTAGGTTTTTACATGATGCGGTCTAATCATTTGACTTTATTTCTTTTTTCTCAGGATTAGTTCTATTCCACTGTAACCACAAGCATGATTTCTGGTTAAAATGTAAAGAATAAGAGAAACAATAGCAAACCAGGAATATAGTCAAGTCAAGTAATCAAGTAGACTTTTATTGTCATTTCAACAGCGTTCCTCCTGGACCAGGGTGCTACACACAAACAACATATTAACGGCATACATTAACAAATTGAGCTAACTAAGAAACCTAATTACCTGACTAGTTGGGACAAAACAGATTAGCACTAAACACTTACAAAAAATGTAAAAAAATAAAATAAAATAATAAAACCTACTATACAAAAAGACATCATAAAGTGCACGTGCAAATGTCTACCCAAGAGCAACAACATGACAAACAACCTGACACAATCCAATACTTGGATTGTGAGGTAATGAATTGAAGTAGTGAGATGAGAACAGTAAGCATAACATACAGTACATAAACAAGATATAAAAAGCAATTTCAGGGTGGTATGTGAGATTTCTGGAGATGGTTGTTGATCAGTGTGTTTGCACATGTGTGTTTATCAGTAATGTCCCATTTGCTTTGAGGTGATTGAGTTTATCTGAGTGTGTGTGTGTGTGTGTGTGTGTGTGTGTGTGTGTGTGTGTTAGTGCAGTCCCTTTTTATTTAGGAGACGGATGGCTTATGAAAAGAAGCTGTTACACACTCTTGATCTCTCTCTCTCTCTCTCTCCCGGTCTATCACTCTGTCTAGGTCCACTATGGTTCTTCCTCAGTCCATCCTCTTCTTAGTCTACCTCTCTGGACCACTGGCCTGCCATGCATTCAAGATTTGTGCCTTCAATGTTCAGAGTTTTGGAGACTCAAAAGCAAAAGATAGCTCAATTATGTCCATAGTAACAAAGGTAAGGTGGACTACAGATAGTGTTTTAAACTGTAAATGTTTAGTGTTTAGCAATTTTGCCAACTTATTAAAATAAAATCCATATAGTAATATGATAAGCATGAAATTAAATGAAGCTGGTAATGTAATGTTCCTTTAACAGATTATACATACATCATCTGATTTTTTTAAATGTGTGAATGAATATAAGGTTAAAAATCCATCTGATTATGTTTAGATTAAAATTTGCATTTTGAATTGATTTTCGGGCAGATTGTGTCACGCTGTGATGTGTGTTTGCTTCAAGAAGTCAGAGACCATAAGAAAACAGCCATTACACTCCTGATTGATAAACTCAATAAGTAACTACCCTCATCACACCTCCAGTCATTTAGATAACTCTGCACACTTGTGACAAACATCTTGCATTCTGTATATCATAAAAACAAAAGTTTAGATTTTTTGGAAAACAAATTTCAGTTTTTTTCAAACACATATTCTGTTTTCTGCTTGCATAAGCTGTGATAACCAAATGCAATAACATCGCTTCTTTTTTTTAGCTATGAAAGGAAACACAAGTATGCCTATGTGTCCAGTGGACGTCTCGGGAGGACACAAATCTACCAAGAGCAATATGTTTTCGTATTCAGGTACGATATTCCGTTTTGAATGAGTTCATATCCAAAATCATGCTCATAGTGAATACTGTATAGGGTGTGTGCTTTTGCGGTATTTTTTCTTATTCAGATCTTTTAAAGCATGGTTAGGACTTGTCATTTTCTGCTTTTTGTCTACAGGACTGACTCAGTCAGGCTACTTGACCAGTATCAGTACCCAGACACACAGAAAGGAGATGAGGATGCTTTTGCCAGGGAGCCTTTTATAGTGCGCTTCCAGGCACCTAAAACAGGTAAAGTAACATGAAAATATGCAAAGTGGGAATGTAACTGATTATTGATACAGCTTTAGGAATTCTAATGAGTTCTAAATGGATAGAAAAAAAAACTAGGCACACTATGACTTTTTCTAGAAAACTTGTCTGGAGGGTTCGACAAGACATGGTTAAGACTAGAGGTGTATATCAGGACTGTGATCCCCCAAAAATAGTTCTGGACTAGTGCTGGAGGTTTTTACTTATGAGGCTTGAGGGACAAACAGAGACCAGGGTCATGCATTTGTTTTGTGATGAAGTTTGAACCACCAAAAATATGAGTACTACTAGTGTCACTGTGTAATCTGCAACAATCAGTGAAATTAAACAGGATGATTTTATTATAATCTATGTTACAAATCTGTACTGGGTGAGTATTGAGGTCACCTTATGACTGAAAAACACTAAAGTTCTAATAAAGCAAAAGTTGCTTTATACCATTTATGTATTTTTGCATGTTTATTACAGTGTATTGTATTGTAAAAGTCTGGATTGTGATTGAGTGGTATGTTTTGCAGTGATTGGCGAGTTTGTATTGATCCCAATGCACACCTCTCCTAGTAATGCCACTAAAGAGATTGATGAACTCTATGATGTCTTTGTGGATATTAGACAAAGGTGGAGGATAGAGGTAAGATACAGGAAAAACCTTTTTTTTTTTTTTTCAAATTTAAAAGGTTTTTAACATTCAAAAACAATTTCTCCTTATTACTTACATTATTATAGGACATATTTTTTCTTGGTGACTTCAATGCAGCATGTGGATATGTGGCCAAGAAAAACAGGAAGAAGATAAGACTCTACTCTGACACTTTCCTTTGGCTGATAGACGATGGTCAGGACACTACAGTAAGAACGACCACTGTCTGTGCATATGACAGGTAAGCCTTATTATGTTTGTGTGTTTTATGATATAATCCAGCTAATTGTCTTGTTAATTTGGTGTCTCATGGAGTGTTGATTTCTGATGGCACAGGATAGTCGTGCACGGAGAGTCCTTACGCAAAGCTATAGTGCCATTATCAGCGCAACCATTTAAGTTCCCCAACGAATACCAGATCAGTGAGGAAGCGGTAAGTTTGTGGATCAGTTTTTGACAGTTACACTGAGGCAGAGTTTTGAATTATTTGTATAGCTAGCGTCTCTGAACTGAAAATGTAACATGGCACTGCAATTTCCCTACAGGCTTTACGTGTGAGTGACCACTATCCCATAGAGGTGGACCTGAAGACCAAGTCAGGAAGTGAGAAAGGAAGCAAAATCTTGTTCCAACTAACTCTTGGTCTTCCCCTGCTACTCCAACTGAAATGACACCGGCATGAAAGTGTTAACGTATTTAGTCAGTCAGTTTGAGAGACAATAACCATATGCACTGATGCTAAGACTGAAATTTCATTTATGCCAAAGCTGCACAAAAAAACGTACTGGGTTTCTTGACAATAGATCATGATCAATTTTCATGATCATTCAATCAAGGAGATTGTAAATATTAAAAGTTTATCAACTTTATTTAGCTAAACATTTGAATCTGTTGTGATGGAAATAGGTCACAGTCCTAGTTCTTGTTGGATAAATGTACATTTCTGGTAAGCTGCTGCTAATGAATCAGATCTTTTGCCACCTTTTTAATTTTCAGGTTTTATGTTTGTTAATAGCACATTCGGTGGTCTCGAGACATCTCAATGAATCTAACCCTTATCCTCACTTATGGTCTGGGGTTAACACAAGAGAAGGGATAGCTAAGTTCACTGCCTGGCCAAAAATGGTGAATGTTAACATTTTATTTGACTGCTTTAAGCTTTGATTACAGCACGCAAAGTAAGGCCAATTCATGAAAATGTTTTCCAGGCCACACTAAATTCAAGACCTGAAAAATACCCATGCAATAAGAAAAGACAATCATTTGATGTGATAACCTGGTCATTTAGTACATTCCTGTAACTGAACATGACCTAGTCCTGACCAATTGAAGCAACCCCAGATCATAACTCATGTACAATGGGCACTTTCCAGGTTTTAATGTGTTTGACACTTCTAAACCAGTTCCATTGTATTTTTTTTTTTTTTTGCTTGATGCAGGTCAGAAAAACCTTTTAATCTTCTTTTTTGGCAAGGCAGAATATTAAGAAATACGAGACTTGACTTTCTTTTCTCAGGAGCAACTCATTGGGACGTGTTTAATATTTACGGTCACTTAGGTGTCCTGGTGTTTCATGATGCTTGTTAAAAGTTCTCAAAAATGTGGCCCCTGCAGATGTCATTCAAGAACACAGGTGCCAGTTACATGCCAAGTACCACTGGCCATATAGTTGTAGACGTTTGCCCTGGCACTCAGCTACTGACATTGTACAATAACTATCTGCCATGGCTTCTTCTTTGTCTTTCGGCTGTTCTCTTTCAGAGGTCGCCACAGCGAATCATCTGCCTCCATCTAACCCCATCCTCTTCTCTTACACCAACTAACTTCATGTCCTCGCTCACTGCAACCATAAATCTCCTCTTTGGTCTTCCGCTAGACATCGTTACTGGCAGTTCCAACCTCAGCATCCTTCTACCGATATATTCACAATCTCTCCTCTGAACATGTCCAAACCACCTCAAT
>JAQQZT010000015.1:12117762-12142020 GCA_030068275.1 Clarias platycephalus | reverse complement strand
TCTGCTACCTCTAGCTCTGCCTCCTGTCTTTTCTTCAGTGCCACTGTCTCTAAGCCGTAGAGCATCGCTGGTCTCACAACTGTCCTGTACACCTTTCCTTTCATTCTCGCTGATACTCTTTCATCATCTGCAAACATCATAGGAGTCTCCATGGACTGTCTTATTTCATCTGTCATCCTGTCCATCACTAGAGCAAACAAAAAGGGGCTTAGAGCCGATCCTTAATGCTTGATTGTTACACTACATACTATATAATTTTGAAAAAATCATTAGTGGATAAGGACATGAGAGAAAATGCCATACATGTGTAAAATCTAAGTTCTAGGTTAATATTTTTATTCTTACATTTATTACTTTAAGACTTTATTACTTTTTATTAAATTTTATTTAAGCAATTGCTTCTTTCTTTCTCTCACCTGCCCCAACCAGACAGTAAAGCCATTGTGGATGGAAACCTGAAGCTCATCCTAGGGTTGATATGGACCCTCATTCTGCACTACTCCATCTCCATGCCCATGTGGGACGAGGAAGAGGACACGGATGCCAAGCAGAAAACGCCAAAGCAGAGGCTCCTGGGCTGGATCCAGAACAAGTTGCCTGAGCTGCCAATAACCAACTTCAGCCGTGACTGGCAGTCAGGCAAAGCTCTGGGAGCGTTGGTGGACAGTTGTGCCCCAGGTAAGTTTGGAAGAATTAAAAACTGTCTTGATTCAGACTAATGATTCTGTCTAGATTCAGTTAACTAATGGTGGGATGTGATGTTTAAATTTTTTAATGCTTAGATAAATTTACTTTATATGGATTTTTAAAAAATGTTGGTAACTCTTCAGGTCTGTGTCCGGACTGGGACTCTTGGGATCAAACAAAGCCTGTGGACAATGCACGTGAGGCAATGCAGCAAGCTGACGAATGGCTCGGTGTTCCTCAGGTGACTAATTTCTCCATTGTCTGAGAGAAATCCTCTTTAATACTACGATTAAAATGATTCACTGAATTAATCTTGTAATTTGAAAGCAAAATGCAGGAAAAAAATACCTACTTCAAATCTTTTCGTCACGAAATACATGGATACTTTTTATAGATACATTACATGCAGGGGGAAAAAAGTTAAAGATCATAGGATAATAATTTTTTTTTAGTTATGAAGTTTAGGCTAACATCGCTGGGTATGGGACACATGACTTGGCCACGCAATGTTAGTTTCTGATTAAAAATACTGAATTTTTTATTTGAGTTTTTTTTTAAATATAAATATATAATTTAAACACTTTCTATAACGGTCTTAATGCAGTTCCTGGTAAAAGGATGAGGTTGGGTAAACTGATTTTTGCTACTACAGATATGAAACTGTCGAATAACATTTTGAAATAGGCCGTTTTTTTTTTTTTTTTTTAAACCACGTCTGGTGTATTGCGTGCCATCAGTTACAATCGTGGCTGGTAGCTTCCTGTTGTCGCGTGCCTTGTTCCTGCCAAGTAATGCCACAGACTGTCATGTGGTCGCTAAGGTGCCTGTTTCCAAGGTGACAGTCTCTGTTATGACTAATTCTATAGATGGTTTTGTTTAAGTTTGTTTGGTTGCGTTTCCACCCAAGGCCCCACCGCCCCCAGTATTGAATCATCTGCTTTCTTTTATTTCTCTAAATCAGGTCATCACTCCGGAGGAAATTGTTGATCCCAATGTGGACGAACACTCAGTTATGACATACCTGTCACAGTTCCCTAAGGCGAAGCTGAAGCCTGGTGCCCCACTGCGCCCCAAGCTCAACCCCAAAAAGGCTCGTGCTTATGGCCCAGGTATACTACTATTTGTCAAATTCTCAGTATAAAGCTCAGTTAAAACAACGGAGTCATTCAGAAGAGATTCAAAGGTGCTGCATAGAAATCTTTTTCTTTGTCTAGGCATTGAGCCCACTGGTAATGTGGTGATGAAAAAGGCTCTGTTCACTGTTGAGACGATCAGTGCAGGCCAAGGAGAAGTGCTGGTTTATGTGGAAGATCCAGCAGGTCATCGTGAGGAAGCTAAAGTCACTCCCAACAATGACAAGAATCGCACTTACTCAGTGGTCTATGTTCCTAAAGTTACCGGGCTGCATAAGGTAATTGCATTATGATTATATTCAGATTGGACCCAGTCACTACCTAGTATCCACTTATTATGGAATGATCATCTGTTATAGGCTCAACCTTTGACCTTTGTCTTATAGGTAACAGTGCTGTTTGCTGGCCTGCATATTTTAAAGAGCCCATTTGAGGTGGAGGTAGGGATGGCTCAGGGTGACTCCAGCAAGGTTACTGCCCAGGGGCCAGGTCTTGAGGCTGTGGGCAACATTGCCAACAAAAGCACCTACTTCGATGTATACACTGCTGGTAATTACATAAGTTAATTTGGCACTTAAGGTAATTTGTCAGATTTGGGTTGAAGTGTACTGAAATGTCAGTTTGGGTTTGTTGCATTACAGAATTTAAAGAAGATAAATTCTCACAGAAGATTAATTATTGCACTTTTATGTATAGGTGCTGGAATGGGAGAAGTTGAAGTGGTCATTCTTGATCCCAGTGGCAAGAAGGACACAGTGGAGTGCCAAATTGAGGACAAGGGCAACAGCAGCTACCGGTGCACCTACAAACCCACCCAGGAGGGCCAGCACACAATTTACATAACATTTGCTGGGGGCCAGATCTCAAAGAGTCCCTACACTGTCAATGTTGGTGAAGGTGAGGAGCCAGTAAGGAAAATGTAGAAGGCATATGGGCTGTAGGGGAGATTGAGTGTTCTAGAAAATTTTTCTATCTTAGTGCCCATGTTCTGTTTTTGTTTTTTTTTCTATTGTTTCCCCTTGCTTTTTCTTGTATTTCCTTAGCTGTTTTCTTCCCTGGTGATTCTGTCTCCCTCCTGAAGGTCAACTGAGATCGGTTGCTGCTGTTCTTATTTTCTTCTTTATTTTCTTCCCTTTTTCTGGGGGATCAGCCTGTTGACCTCTGACGTGCTTTCCTGTCACCTTGGATCTGTTGGGTACTTTGCATTCTGTTGACCTGCTGCATGTTTTAATGTTACTCACTTGTACAGTCTCCTTTGATGACCAACATTCACATTTGTTATAGCTGTCTGGAAATGATAAGCTATATATAAATACAGAATATAAATAAAAAAAAATTATCATTCATTACAATAAAAATCCCATTTCCTCTACTAATGTCAACAATATATGTTGCAAACCTACAACATATCAAGCATGCTTACTTGTGGCTAAAAAAGCAACATGACATTGCTAAGTGCTCTACTACTTGCAGTTCCTTATCACCACCATGCCTGGAGTTTCCTGACAATTTCTGACAGCCCAACCATTCATAGCAGTAAACTGGTGCATGCTTGAAGTGTGATACTTTCATCACTTTGTTTCATGTCTTTTTGCAGCATGTAACCCCAGTCTTTGCAAAGCCAAAGGCCGTGGTTTGCAACCTAAAGGCCTGCGGATTAAGGAGACTGCAGAGTTTAAGGTCTATACCAAAGGAGCTGGCACTGGAGATTTGAAGGTCACAATCAAAGGGCCAAGTGAGTGAAGCACATTATCTGAGCAGCAACCATACCTAATCATGTTTTTGTTTATATTATCTTTGTTTTTATGCATGTCTGTATTACAGAGGGTCTGGAGGAGCCTTGTAAGAAGAAGGATTTGGGAGATGGTGTCTATAGCTTTGACTATTACCCTACCACACCGGGAAATTACATCATTACTATTACCTGGGGTGGCCAGCATATTCCTCGAAGGTTAGAATATTTGATTACTTTAAATATTGTTTCTACTTCGAATTTCAAGGTGGCATAAAATATTCTAAATCTTGTTTTTCCTTGTTCTCCCTTTCTGTCACTGTTTTCTCCTGTTTCAGCCCATTTGAGGTTAAGATAAGTAGTGAGGCTGGGCCACAGCAGGTCCGGGCATGGGGACCAGGCTTGGAAGGTGGTATCGTTGGCAAGTCTGCTGACTTTGTGGTGGAGGCAGTTGGAGATGATGTTGGCACTTTGGGTGAGCTTCACTAGCACGTTGTATTTCAGATTTTATTTTATTTTTTAGGACACTTGGTTGTATGCGTGTTGGTTGCATGCATATAGTGTTGACTTCCTGTTTAGGTTTCTCTGTGGAGGGCCCATCCCCAGCTAAGATTGAGTGTGATGATAAGGGTGATGGTTCATGCGATGTGCGCTATTGGCCCACTGAACCAGGCGAGTATGCAGTGCATGTGCTTTGTAAAAATGAGGACATCCAACACAGCCCCTTTATGGCTGAGATCACATCAGCACCAGACAAAGACTTTTACCCTGACAAGGTATAGAGATGTATTCTGTGTTTGTTAGCCAAAATTATTCCTGGAGGTCATTGCATTCACCTAATTGTTTGTCTATATTTAAGGTGAAGGCCTATGGCCCAGGACTTCAGAGCAGTGGTCTGGCTGTTGGGAAGCCAGCAGAGTTCACCGTGGATGCCAAACTAGGGGGCAAAGCACCTCTAAAGATTCTGGCCCAAGTATGTATTGGACTTATTTTCTCATGTACGAACACAATAGAAACTAGAGGAAGAATGATTGCTTTTTTTTTTTTTTTTTAAATCTCAGGACCGAGATGGAAACCCAGTCGATGTGCAGGTTAAGGATAATGATAATGGAACATACAGCTGCAGCTACACCCCTCGCAAGCCCATTAAACACACAGTGCAAGTGTCCTGGGGTGGAGTCAATATCCCGGAAAGCCCATTCAGGGTCAGTCAATGTGGAAATGTTAAAAGAAATTTAACAAGTTTGTAGGTTTGCAAGTTTGTTTGATTTTATTATTATTATTAAACCTGTAGATGAATATTGGAGCTGGATGCCATCCTAATAAGGTGAAAGTATCTGGACCTGGTGTGGCCAAGACTGGTCTGAAGGCATTTGAACCAACCTATTTCACTGTGGACTGTGCAGAGGCTGGTCAGGGTATGGCCATAATAATTTTAACACATGACTTTTGGTTAATCAAATCCATCCCCTTTGTTTCAGTAACATCTAAGCTGCAGTTCATGTCTCTGTAGGTGACATCAGCATTGGAATTAAGTGTGCTCCTGGTGTTGTTGGACCAGCTGAGTCTGACATCGACTTTGACATCATCAGAAATGACAATGACACCTTCACAGTTAAATACACTCCTCCAGGAGCTGGCAGCTATACTCTCATGGTGTTGTTTGCTGATCAGGTAACGTGCATGAGTGTTTGTGTGTTGGCATGCATATGTGACTGTACAGATTTGAGGACACACACACACACACACACTGATTTAAACGTTCATTTTGTATTCAAATGTATTTATGTATGCTAGCATCAAATAACTGGACAAATAATCTCTCCTGTTTCAGGATGTTTGCTAATATTTATCAACACAAAATTATGAAAAATATCTAAATTATAGACAAATTCTACCTAAAATGGTGAAGATGCATATATTACCTAGAATAGATTGCAGCCTTTTGGGGTTAAAAAAAAAAATCATACAGGTTCATACTGTGATTGTGCAACTCTAATATAAGTTTTCCTTGTCTTTTTTTTTTTAAATATTTTTTTTAAATACAGCCTATTCCAATGTCACCAGTCAGAATTAAAGTGGATCCCTCTCATGATGCCAGCAAAGTCAAAGCAGAGGGCCCTGGTCTTAACCGCTCAGGTGACAAAAACAAAACATGTATTGAGTAGTGTTTAAAACATCAGAAACTAACAAGTTTAAAATAAGCTCCACAATCTTTTATCCTCCTCAGGTGTAGAACTGAACAAACCCACTCATTTCACTGTAAATACTAAGGGTGCAGGCAAAGCCAAGCTGGATGCTCAGTTTACTGGCCCCAACAAGGGTGAGGCAGTGCGGGACTTTGATATCATCAACAACCATGACAACACGTATACCGTCAAGTACACTCCAGTGCAACAGGTAAGGGAATGATTTATTTTATTTATCAATAGCAGGTAAAACAAATATCACAAAGAATTGTTTTAATGAGGACCAAGATATTAAATATATATATTTTTTCAGGGTAATTTGGGTGTGAATGTGACTTATGGTGGTGATCCCATCCCCAAAACTCCATTTACTGTGCCTATAGCACCTTCCCTTGATCTGAGCAAGATTAATGTTGCAGGCCTTGGAGACAGTATGTCATCAGAGAACTATTTCCTTTGATCTTTAAAAAATTTCTAAAAGTGGTTATTTTCTAGTTCTTTTCTGAGTTTTTTTTTTTCCCCCACCCCTCACCTCAGAGATGACCGTTGGAAAAGACCAGGACATTACAGTTAAATCGAAGGGTGCAGGTGGTCAAGGTAAGGTTGCTGCAAAGGTGACTGGACCTGCTGGAAAAGCAGTTCCCTGTAAGGTGGAACCAGGGTTGAGCCCAGAAACCAGCCAAGTTCGGTTCATCCCCAGAGACAAGGGACCATATGAGGTGGAGCTTACTTATGATGGTGCTCCCATCCCAGGAAGTCCCTTCCCTGTGGAGGCTGTAGCTCCCACTGACCCATCTAAGGTGAGACAGTGTTGCATTTCAGATAAATGCTTACCCAATCTTTGAATGTTGCTCTTGTGTTCCTGACTTATAAGGCTTCTGTTTGCAGGTCCGTTGCTCTGGTCCAGGTTTGGAGCGAGCTAAGGTTGGCGAAACCGGCCAGTTTGTGGTTGACTGCACCAATGCTGGCCCTGCTGAATTAACCATAGAGATCATCTCTGATAATGGAACTGAAGCAGAGGTGCACATTCAGGATAATGGAGACGGAACTTATACTATTACCTACATTCCCCTGTATCCTGGAGCATACACACTTACCATCCGCTATGGTGGCCAGGATGTGCCCAACTTCCCATCAAGACTAAATGTGGAGCCAGCTGTTGAAACTAGTGGTGTGAAAGTCTTTGGACCTGGAGTGGAGGGCAAAGGTATGAATTTGGTTAAACTTGACACTACATACATGGCATTTAAAATCTATTTCTAATTTCCTTGAATTGTTGTCTTGAAGGAGTTTTCAGAGAGGCTACCACAGATTTCACTGTTGATGCTCGTTTCCTTACAAAAACTGGTGGGAATCACATCAAGACCTGCATCAACAACCCTTCTGGTAACTGCACTGAAGCTTTAATTAGGGACCTAGGAGATGGTACCTACAAAGTAGAGTACACTCCCTATGAAGAAGGTATGTATTAGGTCTTAAATTATTTATCATTACAATGAGTGTTTAATGTTTAATTTTGCCCTAATATATTTTCTATGGGCAGGTCCACATAGTGTAGAGGTTTCTTATGATAATGCCCCAGTGCCCAAAAGTCCATTCCGTGTACCAGTAACAGAAGGTTGTGATCCTGCACGTGTACGCGTGCATGGCCCAGGACTGCAGGCTGGCATCACCAACAAACCCAACAAATTTACTGTGGAGACCCGGTTGGTGTTAAGCAAGTTGAAGAAATTGGTCTCTAATTGATCTTTTTGCCTGGTATTTACTTCCTTTCTTATTGTCTGTGTAGTGGGGCTGGTACAGGAGGTCTGGGCCTGGCTATGGAGGGACCTTCAGAAGCCAAGATGTCCTGCACTGATAATAAAGATGGCAGCTGCTCTGTAGAGTACATCCCATATGAGCCAGGAACTTACAATCTTAATATTACTTATGGTGGAAAACCTGTCACTGGTAAGTATTTTATTTTATTCATAAAAAAAAAATATATTTTTTCTATTTGATACTAATATTTCTTCGTCTGTTTTCTCTTTATAGGAAGCCCTTTCTCTGTGCCTGTTCATGATACTGTTGATCCTACAAAGGTCAAGTGCCAAGGCCAAGGTCTTGGGACTAATGTACGAGCTAATATCCCACAGGTCTTCACTGTTGATGCCAGCAAGGCAGGAGTAGGTCCTCTGCAAGTCAGAGTGCAGGGACCCAAAGGTGAGAGAGCGCTTCCGATTGACCTCAAGTGATCCAACACCACCTAGATTGTCATTTACCAGTATTAGATATGTTACTTTTGCATGTATCGTGTGCAGGAGTTGTGGAGCCAGCTGAGGTGGTGGATAATGGAGATCAGACTCACACCGTGAGCTATGTGCCCACCAAGGAAGGGCCATATTCCATTAATGTGCTGTATGCTGATGAGGAGATCCCACGCAGGTATGCATCTATTTTACAGTTGTTCAGTACTCTGACTAGACCCAACACTGTAATTGAGCCTAGGGTGAGTTCCCATTGTTGGCACAGCCATAACTGCTCTCCCTCATGTGTGGGCAGTAACTGAGCAGAGATGCAATAGTTTTCTGTTTGTAATGGTTGACTTCAAGTTTATAGTTGCAAATTGCAACTCCAGCTTAGTAGTGTTAAATGGAAAACTGTTAGCATGGTAGTCTATGTAATTATTTATTCCAACCAAAAATGTCTCCACTTTCTTACACACTTTCTCTCCATCATAGCCCTTATAAGTTGAAAGTTCTGCCCACACATGATGCCAGCAAGGTGCGTGCCAGTGGCCCTGGTCTCAATACCACCGGGGTGCCTGCTAGCTTGCCAGTGGAGTTTACCATTGATGCCAAGGATGCTGGGGAGGGACTTTTGGCTGTCCAGATTACTGTAAGTGCATGAAATATTTTGAATCGTATGAGATGGAAAATGGTTGGAGAATTTGTTTTAATCCCTGTTTGTTTCAGGATCCAGAGGGCAAACCCAAGAAGGCCAACATTCGTGATAACCAGGATGGAACTTATCTAGTCTCCTATGTGCCCGATATGACTGGTCGTTACACCATTCTTATTAAATATGGTGGTGACGAAATCCCTTATTCCCCATACCGCATTCGAGCTCTCCCTACAGGAGATGCCAGCAAGTGCACAGTCACAGGTAGGCCCTTCCTTAATAGCATAGACCTCTAATGCAATTTGGGTTTTTATTTTTTTTATATGTAAATCATGTAGATTTTCCTAGTGTGTACTGGTTGTATGGAAATGGTCCATGTAAATAATTAAGAGGCCTGTACACCAAAGCAGTATATTCAAAATGAAGATAGGAAGTATATAAATTTAAAAGTTTTTGTTTACAAAAAGATCTTTGGCGACAGTGTTGGGAAATGCTTAAATATCAGGAGTGCAATAGTGATTAATTCTGGCATAAATTATTATATGCCATGATAACTCATTTGACGTTTGGTCAATTGTCTTAATTTTGTGGTCAAACTGGACAGTTTAGAAACCCTTAAGAAATGAATCACTAAGTCTTTCTTGTGTGGCTCCCAGTCCTGTCATCCACTTGGACATGTCACCTTTTTTTCTTTTTTTTTTGTGCAGAGCTGCTCACATTCCCAGCACACTCTTCACCTCTTGGTTTAAAAGTTGTTGTTTTTTTTTGTTTTTTTTTTCTTTGAGCACATTTTGTTGTATTTTGTTCTGACTTTTACTTTTCACTTTTTCACTCTCTGCTTCTCACGGGCTCACAGTCTCAATCGGAGGTCATGGTTTGGGTAAGCGCTTCGAAAAAAAAAAAAGTCTTGCTTCGGACTCGACTCTTTTTTGCATGCAGAATGGTGCTGTAATGCTTTCTTTTTATACATATAGTTTGTTATATTGACTGCAGAAATACTTCTTTTTAAAACTAATGTTTAACACAGGAGAAGAATTTTACATTTTAACACTCTTTATGAGGACGGCTGTTCTTGGGTCAGGGACTTGGTCAATCCTCTTTGTCTCTTCCCGTTTTAATGACATAACAGACAGCATGTCCTTTTAGTCTTGAGCCTGACTTTCCTATGGCTGACTGGTGGAATGTGCCATTAAGGTTACTGAAAATATTATAAGCAATCTTTTTCTGTGACAAATTATCTGCATTAATAACATAAATTAGCCTTATACCAGATGGACAACTGAGGTAACAGACTGTACATGCTGAACAATACAGTAAATGCTGTATTCAATAACAATTGGTCAAGTCGGCAGGCTGCACAATTATGTTAATGTAGGTTTATTGTAGCTAATCACAAACTGGACTCAAGGACTGCTCATTTTTCATTCTGCCAAATTTAGTGCAATAAAGCTCAAGCTTGTTTGTTCTATACAGCAGTATGTGTAATTGTGCAAATGCCACAAAAAACATTCAGTATGAATTTTAACCTTTTCATGAATTTCAACTTTTTACTTTCCTTTGTCTGTTGCCACAGTTTCATAGGTTCATGCTGAGGCAGAATGCATGGTGGAATAAATATTTAGATGGCTTAGAATAATAATTAAAGAAAAAAGTGCCCTGTCCAAACTTCTTTTGTATGGTGTGCACCAGGTGCTGGAGTTGGTCCTACTATACAGATTGGAGAACAGACGGTCATCACTGTGGATGCAAAGGCTGCTGGGAAAGGGAAGGTGACCTGCACAGTGTGCACTCCAGATGGAGCAGAGGTGGATGTGGACGTGGTTGAGAATGAGGATGGGACCTTTGATATCTTTTATACAGCACCTCAGCCTGGAAAGTATGTCATCTGTGTGCGATTTGGAGGCGAACACATTCCCAACAGCCCCTTCCAGGTCATGGTATGTAGATCTTTATTTATTTATTTTTAAACTGACCTGGCCTGTATTACCTCCCACATCAACCATAGCTTTGGAAATACCTGTCTTTTTTTTTTTTTTCTTTTTTTTTTTTCCAAACAATAAACTCTCAATGTCAGGTTCTTTAATTAAATTAACCACTTTTTATGGCTATAGAATTAATGGCTTTAAATAGGATCAGGTGGTTTAAGGTTTGAAGTATTCAGGTGTCTGACACTTCTTGAACATTGCAAATTAGCTTGAGGAATTAATACTTAATTAGCAACGTCCCATACCTGATCTTTATCAGTATAATACTTTCAGTGTTAGGATTATTTCACTCTTAATTGTGTCATCCTGTCTCAGGCTTTGGAAGGTGCCTCCCCTGACCAACTTATGCAGCAGACGCAGGCCCCGCAGTACGCCTACGCGCCCAACAGGGGCCAGCCATGGGTACTGACAACCCCCCCCCCCCTTTCCTTCCTATACATCATGTCCACCCTCATTTGTCCCTCAACACTCTCTCTCATCTCCATTCTCCAGCTCCATCTCCATTCTTGTCCTCTGGGTGTAGGCCCTACCCTGTTTCATCTAACTCCTAATTTGTTGCCATTCAAATATTGTCAGCCATTTTGAAATAAATAAATGTGGAAGTCTGCATTTAACAAAATGGCTGGATGTGTGTCAGATGTTAATGCTGTTTGTCGGGTGCTGCTGTTTGCTGATTGTAGTGTGGTTTTGTTCAGGTTATTGGTTCTTTCCTGTGGTGTGTTCTCCATGAGTCACTTGTGTCCTGTCTGCTTGGCTTTCACTGCTATTGTCCAGACTTGCAAATTACAGATATTACTTGAGCCTTTATTTTCCTCTCATGGTGTCTTCACTTTCATATAGTGTCCATGTTGGTGGCTACATCACTCTTGTCATCACGATCATCATCTTTTCCTTTTTTGGGAATGTATTTCCCACTCTACCCTTTTTAAACATTCAAATGTTTTCTTTGTCCTATTTAATAGTTTGATTTGAATTTAATTAAATCATCAGTGGTATCATGCTTTTTCTATTTTGATCACTAATATTTTAGTCCTTACTGCATATTCTGTAGATGCTGGCTATCCAACTGAGCAACATTTCAAACCAAATGTTAACCCTATTTCTCTGCTTCCCAGGCAACAGACAGGGCTATGGGAATGAACGGACTGGATGTGGCTGGACTGAGACCTTTCGACTTGGTTATTCCATTTACCATCCAGAAGGGAGAGATCACGGGTATTTTTCTAAAATGTCATATTCTCCTCTTTGACCACATGTAAGAGAATTCTGGGGATAGTCCTTAAATGTTGATGCTTATTTATCAGGTGAAGTAAGGATGCCATCTGGAAAGGTGGCCAAGCCAGACATTGTGGATAACAAAGACGGCACTGTTACGGTGAAGTACTCTCCCACTGAGGCCGGACTGCACGAGATGGACATCAAATATGATGGGATACACATTCCAGGTATGGCATGCTGACCATGGAAGTATAAAACGTACATTAAAATAAATAACTAGGCTTAACTCGTGTAATTTTCTTGATAGGCAGTCCACTGCAGTTCTATGTGGATTATGTCAACAGTGGTCATGTGACCGCTTATGGTCCTGGCCTCATTCATGGCATGGTCAATAAGCCTGCAGTTTTCACTGTTAATACCAAGGATGCTGGAGAAGGTACATTTAGGTTTAGTTTTTCCACAATTATTGAAGTGAGTCATCGCATGAACTGACCTGTTAAAATTCTTTATCAGGTGGCCTCTCCCTTGCCATCGAGGGACCCTCAAAAGCAGACATCAGCTGCACTGACAACCAGGATGGTACTTGCACTGTATCTTATCTCCCTGTTCTGCCTGGAGACTACAACATCCTCGTCAAGTATAATGACAAGCACATCCCTGGTAGTCCCTATGTTGCAAAGATCACAGGTCAGTAACTCTGCTCAGTAGACCGGGATGGAGACTCATTATATTCATGGTGTACTCATGCCAGTCTGTGTCTTCTTAGGGGATGACTCCATGCGCATGTCCCAGCTGAAGGTGGGCTCTGCTGCTGATATCCCATTGGACATTGGCGAACTGGACCTGAGCCAACTAACTGCATCCCTTACCACTCCCTCTGGCCGTGAGGAGCCATGTCTGCTCAAAATGTTACGTAATGGACATGTTGGTATGTGTGCCTATACCGTCGTTTATCGTTTGCTTAATTACAGGAATTAATTTTCTACACTGAAGGTTTTAATGTAGTTAAAATCCTTGCATTAATTGGACAGTATGTGGTAGTATAAATGCCTTTTTTTTCTTCTTTTTTTTTTTTTTTTTTCTCCTCCATCCAATTTTCTAGGCGTCTCTTTTGTGCCTAAAGAGATAGGAGAGCACCTTGTTAACATTAAGAAAAATGGCCGGCATATTCCCAGCAGCCCAATTTCTGTTATGATCAAACAGTCAGAGATTGCTGACGCAAGTCGTGTATGTGTATCCGGCCAAGGTCTCAGTGAGGCTCGCACATTTGAGCCAGCTGAATTCATCATTGATACCAGAGATGCAGGTAAAAAAAAAAAAGAATAAATAAAGAAAGAATGGGTTGACTAAATTCCTTGACACAAACTGACAAATGGGTGGTTCTGTTTGCCTAGGGTATGGAGGCCTTAGCCTGTCCATTGAAGGGCCCAGTAAGGTGGACATTAACACAGAGGATCAAGAAGATGGAACCTGCAAGGTCACATACTGCCCCACTGAGCCAGGAAATTATATCATTAATATCAAGTTTGCTGACCAGCATGTTCCAGGTGAGCGTTTTATTTTATGAAATGGTTAAACTTGTACCAGTAAATGTGCAATTCTAACTTTTTTTTTTTTTTTTCCTCCCTTGTTCCACAGGCAGTGCTTTCACAGTGAAGGTGACTGGAGAAGGCAGGATGAAGGAGAGCATCACTCGCAAGAGGACGGCTGCATCTGTTGCCAATATCGGTAGTCAGTGTGACCTGAGCCTGAAGATTCCTGGTAAACACCCACAAACTGTCATATTTGCTCCTTTGTCAGACCGCTTTATGCAAAGCACAATACAATCGAGTCACAATTGAGAATTCTGATGACTTGTGGGCCAGCCTTCAAGTGGGTTTTTTTTTTTATTTTTAAATCATGGCTTGTTAGCACCAGAATTTGAGCTCAGTACTTAGTAGCTAAGCACCTCATCCACTGAACCATCACTGTCACTACTTCTGCTACTGGATGTATCTGACCTTTTTTTTTAATATCTGTCTTGTAGAGATCAGCATTGCAGATATGACGGCCCAGGTGACTAGCCCATCTGGAAAAGTGCACAAGGCAGAAATCATGGAAGGAGAGAACAATACTTACTGCATTCGTTTTGTCCCAACTGAAATGGGTGTTCACACAGTGAGTGTGAAATACCAGGGTCAGCATGTACCAGGATCACCATTCCAGTTCACTGTAGGTCCTCTGGGAGAAGGAGGGGCTCACAAGGTCCGTGCAGGAGGCCCTGGATTGGAGAGAGCAGAAGCGGGAGTTCCAGGTGGGTGAACCAGGGCAATTAGCAGAAGGTGGATACAACTGTGGATGGTGGTACATTTTAACAGCCAAATCTGAAACCATATACTGAATGAAGAATAACAAATTAACTCTTCTAGTAGGGTCAGGTTAATTACACTGGGTAAATTCAGAATATAACACTAGCTAACTAGAATATGATACTAACTGGCACCTTGGTGCTGGAAATAATCTTCAGTGCATTAGTGCATTTGCATCATTATCATTAAATGCATTTCCATTGCATTTTCTTTGTCAACAAGCAGTACGGTAGTTTAATTCATTTACATTCTGTAAATGAATTATATTGTACTAGGCAGATGGACAAAAAGACGGTTTAATGTAAAGTCCTGCCTACTAAGAACAGTGACATGTTCACTTGGCAAAGAATGAATCAGTATGTGCACATTTTCTTTCTCCCTCTCTTGCGCACTAAAAACATATTTATGTGCGGGATGTCTGTATTTAACAATATTATAATTCGAATGAATGAAGCCTCTGCTGCTTACGAAGCTCACGTGTTTTAGTTTACCGTTCAGCAAAAAATGGAGGCATTCATTAAATTGCACTCTTCCTGGGTTTTTTTTACTAGAGCTGTCGGAAGCAAATCAGACTGAAGCAGGGAGAAGTCATGGAGGGAGGCACCTGATAGAGACTTAGAAATTATTTCCTTATGACTGTATATTGGAAGAGATTACATTTAAAAAAGGACTATCATGTACTCATGATGGTGGGGGGATGTCTCGATGGCATGGAATTAAAAACTGACAGTCTCATCCTGCTTCCTTTAGCCGAATTCAGCATATGGACTCGTGAGGCTGGAGCCGGAGGTTTATCCATTGCTGTGGAGGGACCCAGTAAAGCAGAGATCGCATTTGAAGACCGTAAAGATGGCTCAAGTGGCGTTTCCTACATTGTCCAGGAGCCTGGTGAGAAAGTTTCAGAGTCTTGTTTAATGTTCAAAACGATGCATTCCTGGGTTTTCTTTTGACAAGCTATATAATGACTGTTAGTGACGTATACAACTTCCTTTATAGGAGATTATGAAGTGTCTATCAAGTTTAACGATGAGCACATCCCTGACAGTCCCTTCGTGGTGCCTGTCGCCTCACCCTCTGATGATGCCCGTCGTCTTACTGTTGCCAGTCTTCAGGTGAGGTTTCGAGGAAGACAGACATTTGTCCACCCCATACAAGTCCTAGGCAACACTCAGCACAGCAGCACAAGCTCCGCGAGAAACGTTCTGAAAGATTGTTTATTCACTATTAGACACTTGGTCTTTTCATTTCATGTGAACAAGTGGCAAGAAGGCAAAGAATTTTGTTAACCCTATCTTAACATTTAATTAGCAAGTTGGGATGTTCACAACTCCTTTCCAAACGTTTTTGTCCACTTGGAATACTCACGGGATTTAATGAAGACTTTAATTTAAGGTTCTTAGTGGGGATGTTCCACTGCTGTGTTGAGAGTTGATGGGGTTTGTGGGATACTGCAGGACTGTTTGTATTTCTCGTGCCTTGTCCTAAAGGCTCCCAACAGTCTTACTCCCTCCCTACATGGACTGCAGGGATGGAAGCCAGGGGCTAAAGAGTTAAAGAGAGCTCTTTTCACTCTGTTTTTACGTCTGCTTATTTCTGCAATAATAGTAGACTTTATTGGGGTGTGTAATGTCATTTAGTCTCTCTTTAACTCTGTTAGCCTAAAGGTAAGCAATGTTAGTCCTAGTGATGTAGAATCTTTAGTTTAGTACTTGGGCTTTTACCAACCCTGCTGTGCTATGTATTCGATGTTGATTTGTGAAGTGTTGTGAATGCAGGAGTCCGGTTTAAAGGTGAACCAGCCTGCTTCCTTTGCTGTGAGTCTGAATGGAGCAAAGGGTGTCATAGATGCTAAAGTTCACAGCCCATCTGGGGCATTGGAAGAGTGCTGTGTTACTGAGATTGATGAAGGTAATAATCATGGTGCATGAGTTTATCTATGAATGAGCACCATATTTACTTTATTTATTTATTTTTATTCCTATGCTGTTTGTTGCACATTTGTAGGGCTTGTTCATGCTCAATTTTGTAATGAAATTCATGAAAACTTGCAGAAATGGCTAAATGTATAAATGGCCTTTAGTTTTGTATGATTTTCATTTATTTTTTTTATTTATTTAAGCATTTACTTCTACATAGATGAGCATGTTGTACAAGGCATGCTTTACTGTTGAAAACTGGTCAACGTAATTTCTTTTCCCTCTTTGATCTTGCAGATAAGTATGCAGTAAGATTTATTCCCAGGGAAAATGGTTTGTACCTGATCGATGTGAAATTCAATGGCTCTCATATCCCTGGAAGCCCTTTCAAGATTCGTGTGGGAGAGACAGGCCAAGCTGGAGACCCAGGCATGGTGTCTGCTTATGGGACTGGTCTAGAGGGAGGGACCACTGGTATGCTTATTTATCTTTTTGCCTGTGTTCTGAAAAGGCCTGTGGGTCAAGTTTGTACATTTTATAGCAGTTACATTTTACTTGTGTCCAAATGTTTTTTTTGCTTTTGTCCCCCCCTTTCTGTAGGATCACCATGTGAATTTATTGTGAACACAAGCTCAGCTGGTCCTGGAGCACTGGCTGTGACCATTGATGGACCCTCAAAGGTGAAGATGGATTGTCAGGAATGCCCCGAAGGATACAAGGTCACTTACACACCAATGGCTCCAGGAAACTACCTAATTTCTATTAAATATGGTGGACCGTATCACATTGTTGGCAGTCCTTTCAAAGCTAAAATTACTGGTGAGAATTTCTCAGTAATATGCTAAACCGATGGAACAATATCTTGTAAATTGTCATGTTCGATATGTTGCATGCATCTCCTAGCACTTCTGCTTTTTTTTGCATTTTTGTCCAATTGTTACATTGCCTGTATTTTCGCTCAGGTTCCCGTCTGGTGACTAGCCACAGCATGCATGAGACCTCTTCAGTACTGGTTGATCCTGTGACCCGCAGTGTGACCTCCACCCAGCAGGCAGCACCAGGCTGGGGGGGCAGCTCAGATGCCAGCCGTGTAGTGGCTAAGGGCCTGGGACTCACAAAGGGTTTCATCAACCAGAAAAATAGCTTTAGTGTGGACTGTAGCAAAGCAGGTATGTCTTCGTATGACTCCACATAATTTCTACTTTTCTCTCACTAAGCAAAAAAAAAAAAACTTAATTTACTACATTTAGTGAATTACTGTACTCTTATTTGATAGGACGAAATATGCTTCTGGTTGGAGTGGATGGTCCTAAAGTACCCTGTGAAGAGATTCTGGTTAAGCACCTTGGCAATCGGCTCTATAATGTGTCCTACCAGCTGAAAGAGAAGGGCGAGTATATCCTGGTGGTGAAATGGGGTGATGAGCATGTTCCTGGGAGCCCATACCACATCACTGTTTAATGCCTCAAGTGTAAGCAGCCATCCACTGCAAGATTCCTGCATCCCAAAGATACATAAACACTGAATGTTCTCTTGCTGTCTCATTCTTTTATCATTTAGATTGTACTACTTTCCCCCTCCCCAATTTGTCTGATTTCATACTCTTAGCACAGCCAAGCAGTTTTTTTTCCCCCCTCATTGCATTCAGCAGTACTGTACAAGCAGGTGCAGGTTATGGTGGCTCATACTCAAGGTTTAACCAATGAGTTACTGTTTGCTGCAGTGATGAGTTCAATGTGCTCGCCAGTTTTAGGATCAGAGCTAAACGGTCATTAGCAGAATCCTTTAGAAGAGCACAGGTTAGCTTGCCAATGGGTGACATGACAATAGTACTTCATAATACCGCTTGTGCCTTTTACAGAACGGGTCCAGATCTGGTGGCATTTTTCTTTGGTGTGTGACTTCTATTTTCCATTGCACTTTGTAGAGCTGAGCACTGTCACCTTTTAATGATAATAACATCGGAACATGTTCTGAACTCCAGAACATCGATCAGAATAAATAAAAACAAAGTTATAGATTAAAGGGTCAGAGACAACTTAAAAGGGACACGCATTTGGTATGGAATTATTCTTGATTTTATAAATGCAGATACTCAAGGTTTTGTTTTTCCCTTTGGAAAGAATCCTCCCTCTTGCACTTGCTCTCACTCATCTGACTCCTCTGTCATTGTATAACCAATATTGCAGAAAAAGATAAAAATCAATGTTTTAAGACTGTTACAGTATTTTGTTAATCAATAAAATTGTCCTAAGTATTTTTGTCAATCCAAAATTCTTGTTTTTGACTTCTTTCACATGCCCACAATCGGTTCAATGCAAATTACTGCCATTTATAAATAACTTGGGTTTTCCTCTTACTGCCATTTACATATGAATAGATTGTATAAATTATTCTCAAGCTCCACAATATTACTGTAATCACCAGGTATCTCATTTATGATTTATTCCCACTCAATCCTTTTTTCAATTAGTCATGTGAACGGCCCGAGAAACTGTCCAAATACACAGCTGCCCAGTCTGACTTCAATTATGCGCCTAAAGCTTGGCATGAAAAGGATTGGTTGCTACACGGACACACTGACCTTTCCTTTGTACATTTAGATCGTAACATCCTTACCGCAATGGGGACAGAGACGATCCTTGACCTCTGATGTTAAACACATACGCTCGCCGGCTGCGAACGTTGCAAACAATGTTTCAGCAAGGAAACTATTACATTTATCCTTAATCTCGGACCACAATCTCCAAATAGTCTAGAAAAATAATACATTACGCTTGAGTATAACATTTTTATGTCACAGTAGAAAACAAACTTCATTACACTACATTATTACGCTGCTAATACGACTTGTGGGCTAGGTCTGGATTTTTCATGACCTGTAAAGAGGGTGTATATATTACAAATTCTTCCTACATTTAAACAATTGTTTTTTTTTTTTTTTTTTTTTTAAACTAAAATAACATGCATTGTATTGGGTAATAAATAGAGAAGTCAGTTATTTTAAGACACAATAGTCAGCCTTTTTGGAATAGTACTTGCAGGAACAGTACTGTCAAGTGCATTTGCAAAACCCATTAAGTGCCATGATGAAACTGGCCCTCATGAAGACCATCCCAGGAAAGCAAGAAAAAAAACTACCTGTTTTTTTACTAGAAAAAAACTACCTGTGCTGCATTTAGAGTTACCAGCCTCAGAAATCACCAACTAATATCACCTTAGCTTAGTCCCTTAGTCCCGTTATGAAGGCTGTACAGAGCATAAGTAGCAACACATCTCAATGTTCAAAGGGGATTATAGCATACTTTGGATGCATTCTGTATTTTTTTTTTTTTTACAGTGTAGAAAGTAGTTTTATACACACACTGCCAGTCAAAAGTTTGAACACACCTAATTCCATGGTCTTTCCTGATTTTTACAGGTAGTGCCCTACGTAGAACAAGTTACATTCCAGAAGCATGTTCATAAGTCGGGGACTACCTGTATATAGGGGCCCAAAAAATATGAGTAGTAAAATACACACTTCAACATGAAAAACATATGCACAAAAAAATAACATGGTCACATGACATCAACAATGGTGTGACTAACATCTGTAGAGGACACATACACTGTAATACTACACATTGCGTTGATAGTTTTTTTTTTTTAAGGCGTAAATAACATCAACAATACTAATATCGATTAAAATAGAATAATACAGATTTAAAGAAGTGTACATAAATTTTTTAATATCAACAAGATTATTTATTTCAGTAATTCAATTCAAAAAGTGAAACTCATTATATAGATTAATTCACAGACTGATGTATTTCATGTGTTTATTTCTTTTCATTTATATGATTTTGGTTTACAGCTAATGAAAACCCAAAATTCAGTACATCAGAAAATTTGAATATTGTGAAAAAGCTCAATATTTGAGTCTCATGGTGTCACACTCTAATCAGCTAATTAACTCAAAACACCTACAAAAGTTTCCTGAGCCTTTAAATGGTCTCAGTTTCAGTAGGCTACACAATCATGGAGAAGACTGCTGACTTGACAGTTGTCAGAAAGACAATCATTAACACCCTGCACAAAAAAAAGTTGCACAAGAAACATGGATAATGGATAACTGTCTACTTGAGAGGATTGTGAAACTAAGCCCATTCAAGAATTTGAAGAGATTCACAAGGAGTGGACTGCAGCTGGAGTCAGCGCTCCAAGAGCCACCATGCACAGACATATTCAGGGCATGGGCTACAACTGTTGCATTCCTTGTGACAAGCCACTCTTGTACTAGAGACAACATCAGAGGTGTCTTACCTGGGCAAAGAGGACAAAAAAGGACTGGAATGTTGCTCAAAGCGCCAAAGTCTTCTTTTCAAATGATAGTAAATTTTGCATTTCATTTAAAACTCAAGGTCCCAGTGTCTGGAGGAAGAGAGGAGAGACTGCCAAAAGTACTAATACTTGGTTTAGGGACCATGGTATCCCTGTGCTTGATTGGCCAGCAAACTCACCCTATCTAAACCCCATAGAGAATCTATGGGATATTGTGAAGAGAAGAAGATGCGAGACATCAGACCCAACAACGCAGAAGAACTGAAGGCCGCTATCAGAGCATCCTGGGCTTCCATAACACCTCAAAAGTGCCAGAGACTGATCGCGTCCATGCCAAACCACATTGCTGCAGTAATTCAAGATTCAAGATTGAAAGAACTTTATTAATCCCAGAGTGAAGTTGCTTTGTCTTGGTTATACGGTTGCTTTGATTGATTTACCAGGAAGAAAATAAATAATTAGATTAGACAAGGAAAAAAAAATTAAATTAAAGAAATAAAAATTTTAAGAAAAATAACAATAAATAAAAGTAAAAATAGAATTAAATATAGCACACAAGTATATTACATATTGCACTTGAAATGTAGTGTAAATGAAAAGAAATATTGCACAAATGTATTGGTAATCAGATATTGCACTTGGAACTTATCTTGAGTTGTGGGAACAGTAGTATCATAAAGTGTCAAAGTAAATGCCATAAAGTCCCGTACATGTTCATACTTTTCAGTAGTTCAACTTTTTTGTGTTAAAATCTTTTTTTTTTTTTTTTTTTTTTTTAATTGGTCATAAGTAATATTCTAATTTTCGATGATACTGAATTTTGGGTTTTCATTAGCTTGAACTGACACTTAAAATATATCAGTCTGTGTGTAATGAATCTATATAATGAGTTTCACTTTTTTGAAATTGAATTACTTGATTCTATATATATAACGAATTTGGAGAAATAGGAAATGAACATATAACACACACGAACGGTATATACACTCACCGGCCACTTTAATATGAACACCTGTGCAACTGATCATCCATGCAAATGCACAGCCGGACATTAATGCAGGAGCACAGTGTATAAACTTATGACAAGAGCCTGAAGTCAACATCTTGCATCAGAATGGGTCAAATGTGATCTCAGTAATATACATATTGCATGGCCTTCGCAGTACCGTAATCAGTTATAAATTTGTTCACTTTCAAATTGTATAAATTTGTACAACTTCCCAGGAATGTCGCAGTTTCCTGAAACAGCGCTGTACAGACATTAAAATAAAATGGCTGTCAGGGAATAATTCAAACGTCAGAATTCGATGTAGGCTCACATTTCCAGTCTCACTCGGATTTACACTCCCATTTCGTCCAGTAACGTATGAGGGAGCCGCCCAGCTCAGGGGATCTAGCTAGGAAAATTAGCACTTCCATCAGAAACGAGCCCACATACAGGTGAGTGGACCGTATTCAAAACGGTCTTGGGATTTAACTAACGCGAAACTAATTATCTTAAATGTTTTTAAAAACCTCTTATTATCCGCTAGTTGTGTTTTTTAGTGTCGCAGAGCACTGCAGGTAGCCTCCTAGCTAACAGCGACTACTGTATCTAGCGACCCAGCTACGAACAGGGATTTTCCCACTACAGGTACAGCTCAGATGTTTTATTATTTCTAGGCGACCAGAGCATACTAGCTTAGATCGTCTAGGATTCATAAACACTGAGTTTCCTTTACTACTTCCAAAATGCATTAAACACACGGAGCACCGTCACTCCCTTGCTAACACAGTACGTATCGCGCATGTGCAGGGACGCACGAGCGCCAGATGTTCGAAGTTTTATTTAGTTATATTTCCTACACCAGTTTTTACGGTATTGTAATTATCACAAACAGTTTTTACCAGACAATACAATTACTTTTCCTACTATTTAGGTTTATCTCCTGCACTGAAGCTACCTAAAAGTACGAAACACAGGCAGGCAAACAGACAGACAGAAATAAATTAAGAAAGAAAAAAAAAAGAAGAAAGGATCAACTTTCTATGTCCATAAAAAGTCCAGTCAGCATTTGCATACTTATGGATTTTTTTATTTCAGTGACAAAATTAGAAGTTATATTGATTTCAAACATTTTATTGTAGGCTACAGAGTTAAAAAAAAAATAATAATATTTGCCCACTGCAATAGGGAAATGGTAACGACACTGCAAAGCAATTTAATTACTCTTTTGTCATCTCCATTATCTCTGTTATGAATAATATGACTTACACTAAGTAAACAACAACAAATTGCACAGCAGTATTGGTACTGCTCTTGACGAACCATGCAAAGCTCATGCCAAACTGTCACAAACTCTCTACAAACTTAATGTCAAGATTTAACCACAACATGCCTAGGACACCTCACAAGCTATGAATGGTCATTATTTATATTAAGAACTGATACGATTTCTCACGTTTTGACTATGGATGGGACCACAAGTCACCTCCCGATAAAAACCAAGGGCAGCATTTAAATAATACAAACTAACTTCAAATACAAGAGTTTTAACATTATACTGAACACTGCATATCTCTGTCCTCCGCATTATTATTATTTAGGCTACGTATATGTTTTGTGTGGCAGAAAGGAAAGGACAATGTCAAATTACAGCTAAAGGAATTCATCCACAATTCCTAAAACCCTAAATGATTCTTTAGCATCACTGGGATGTATAAGAGAATGAGTGTTTTCATTATGAGAAATTTCCATTAGGGTTACAGTAAAGCTGTGCACATGCTTGGTAAAAAAAAAAAAAAAAGCCTACCTATTTAATATTGAGGATGGGAATCACCAGGGATCACGATGAGATATTGTCGTCATAGCTCGGTGCCAATGGGATTTGTTTTGCAATTCTGTTAGTATCAGTATTTTTAGAATATCCTGATTTGATATTACTTTCTTTTTTTGTTACAATTCTAAACAAATTTAATCACATAATTTGTATAGTGAATAGTTTTAGCGCCACATGCAGGATCATGGAAGAACGCCAACATTTTATGATTTTGATCGAATTTGGAGTTGGTTTGATGATATAAGAATTCCTGTGTAAAGGAATCATGATGTATAACAATTGATTTTTCCCCTCATCTCTATTTTATATATATTTATCGTATGAAAAAACGTAAAATATTTGCCACAATTATGTCCCCGGAAATTAGCATGTTTTATGGCACTAGAGGGTCAAAATCAAAATGGCGCATCCGGTTGAAAAAATTGAAGTGCGCCTTCTTCCTGACCATTCAGCTCACGAAACAGTAAATCTTGCGGGCAGCTTGGGGTACGGAATTCTGCATTATCTCCCCTTACTCCCCCCTATGCACTTAGTGACTTCTTTCTCTTGAAGAAACCAGTTCTTGCCAGATGTTTGCCAACGACAAGGTGATTACGGAGGTGGAACTTGTCTTCAAGAGCCAAAAAGAAGGCTTCTTTAACCCTTTGAGGTTCACACCAAGAAAATTGCAATTTAAAAATTATTTCTTTGCATTTTTTATTCCTTTAGTACAACAATAACAAAGTTCAGATTTATTTATTTCAAACAACTCCATAGTTTTTTAAACACAAGCCTCTACCAAACGGTTGAGATTTCCATTCATAGTAAAACTCTGAATACTAAAAAATATTTTTAAAAGCTTAATAAAACAGTTATAAACTTCTGTAACTTAGCAGCAGAATAGACTGAACAGGTACAAGAGAGTTGTAGTGCTACAGAACCAACTACATCTGCAATTTAGAGGCATTACAATTTCTTTATTTCTGGTGATATGCAACAAAGCACTGCTGGTGGGCATTCAGACACAGAAACACTTTGCACTTCTGACA
>JAQQZT010000015.1:12099968-12117662 GCA_030068275.1 Clarias platycephalus | reverse complement strand
AACATTGAATTCATTGATGTCTTCATGTTTCCAGATTCTGCGAGGAGCTTTCCTTGGGTCTGGAGATGAGCTTTGCTTTGGTTTTGTTACTGAAATTTTTTTCAAAGTGTTTTTTCCATTACGTCTTTTCTTTTGGGGTGGTGGTAGAGACGATGAGCTCGTGGTTGGAATCTCCTCCTCACTCATGGACTCAAAAGAAATTTCATCTTCCTCTTGTGTGGGATGATAGTCAGGATCTTCTATTTTGTCATCATCATCATCGCTCAGATCAGCATCAGAATCTTGTGGCTGTTCTGGTATCAGAGCCTGAGAAGTGTGTGTCCTTGAACCATAAAAGGTTTTTGCGTCCATCTAGCATATGTTGATCAAAATTAAGGAAAATGGGGACATGGTAATAGGTCAATATGGAATGTTTTTATATTAAATCATTAGAATTTACAGTAAAAAGAAATTTTCAACAATATTAGTTTTGTATCAGTGCCATTATTATAAATGGACAAATCAACCGTTTGGTAACATGTGTTTTAAAAAAATTATTTAAACCTCATAACATTAGCTTTCCTTCATAATATTATTATATAATGTTTAGTAAACCTTTTGACATTGTACAATGTTGAAAAAGTATGCCTACCTTTGATTTTTTTGTCAAAAAGAGCTCTCTTCATATAGCAAGCTCAACTCTTTGCTAACTTCCTGTGAACCCCTGTCTTAAACAGGTCAATCCTTTTAAGTCACAATGCCCTCTAGTGGATTTCTTTGGAATTACAGATGTAAACCAATAGGTAGAAAAGACTCAATGAGGTAGGGCAATTTCAGTGAAACCCTCAGTTACATATAGGGCCTCAAAATGTACTCTACCAATTGATTGACCAGAACGCTGAAGGGTTTTAAAGACGATCTCCACCAGCTCATCCATCGTTTGGAGAAGTGTGTCACCTAAGGTGGGGGAAATGTAGAGAAGGACTAAGCTCACAACCAGTGTTTTCATGACATTATTTTTTTCTCAGCAATAATAACAATCTTATAAGTGACAAATAAAATATTATGCTTGTTTAAATAACAAATTGCCACAAAAAATATTCAAGCCTTTATTCATAGCATATAGCATCATAAGCTATTCAGGAGCCTCAGCCACACAGCGTTCAATCATCAATTATTTATATATTTAATTTAACACATTTAAAAAAAAAACAAATTTAACTGTATTAATTATTCAAAATCATTATATTTACTTTACAAGACATGCAGAAATTAATTACTCTTTTGTCATCTCCATTATCTCTGTTATGAATAATATGACTTACACTAAGTAAAAAACAACAAATTGCACAGCAGTGGTACTGCTCTTGACGAACCATGCAAAGCTCATGCCAAGCTGTCACAAACTCTCTACAAACTTACGCAAATGTCAAGATTTAACCACAACATGCCTATGACACCTCACAAGCTATGAATGGTCATTAGTTATATTAAGAACTGATACGATTTCTCACGTTTTGACTATGGATGGGACCACCAGTCACCTCCCGATAAAAACCAAGGGCAGCATTTAAATAATACAAACTAACTTCAAATACAAGAGTTTTAACATTATACTGAACACCACATATCTCTGTCCTCCTCCATAATTATTATTACTAATCAAACTTGGCAAATAATTCACTCTTATCACACAGGATAAAAATGTGTAAATAGTTCAGAGTGCGGCACCTTTAGGATTATAAAGGAACGATGATGTTTTACCTCCTCAAATTCATCAACTTGACAGTGAGCGCACGGGTTGATTGGCTGCAAGCATTGCGGACACTTGTGGCTTCTAATGCATGCGATTTCCGACTAATTTGTGCTGACGGTGTCTTGAGACTGGTGTAAGCGTGTGTAATGAGTGGGTTTCAGACTAATTTGCTTACAATTGGAGTTTGGAGAAATAGGCAGATTGGAGCCTTTTAACACTTGCGATTTTAGATAGTGTAATGGCATTAAAATGCATTTATGTTGCGCTACTCAGAAGCTTCTGTGTTGGTTGATCACCGGTCATTAAAGAACGGCCAATTAAACTGAAAACCAGCCAATTCTGGTTCCTGTGACATGACAATACCTGTGACTACGTGCATGGCACGTTCATAGCTTCTGCAGTCACAGGTATGATCGTGTCACAGTGACCATGATCATACTGCATATCATTATATGCAGATATGTAGTGTAGTATCTATTGCAGGATGATGTTTAGTAGGTTAGTGCAGTTTAATTTGCATATTGACTTGATTATCTATATGTTTTATTAAAGTAGAACCGTCAAATTATGTTGTAGGCAGAAATAAAATGTTTTGATGAAAACTAGATTTTTCATCATTTATTATCTGTTGGCCATATTTCACCCACAAAAAAATAAACTATCATGGATATACTTTGCAACTCGCTTAGTTTTGGCTGGCCTTACTGCTGAATAATTATTGTTGCATAAAAACTATTTAATAATAATTTTGCTCCACAAATGTTTGCATAGAAGTAACTAACATTTCCCCCTCTTTTTTGTGATTTGTACTAGCAGTCATGTCCTCATTAAGTTCCAAGTCTTCTGAGGAGCTCTGTAAACTTTTGGATGAATATGGGATTAACCATGGACCCATTGTGGGTAAGAGAAATGTGTATTTTAATAAAATAAAATAAAAAGTTACAGCATTCATCACATTTTCTCTTAATTATATATTCTTTCTTAAAATGTTTGAAAAACACCAGTTACTGTATCTACTGTTCATATATCTATTCATTTATATTTTTAAATATATAATCTCTAAGTAACATACCCACTTTTTGTGTACATGCTTCAGTCCTGCTTCAATCAAACCACATGTCTGTTATGTAATTTAGGTTTAAAACACCGCCATCTTTGGAACTGATTATTATTTTTAAAATGATGCATTCGAGTTGTAATCATTTCACTTGCCTACTATAATAACTAAAGCTTCTTCTCTTATGATTTATGGTTCCTAACTAAACAGAAAGACGATTGAGGCACCTTTTGTGCGCATACCAAGACCTTCAACACACAAGTGCCAAAGTTTCTTTATGACACAGTGTTTCATATACAGTAAATACTGACTTTCTTTTTTTCTTTTCTTTTCTTCATCATGCCTCATATACTGTACCTCAGAGCCATCTGCAGATAAGCTTATGACTATGCCTTATGACTCAAGCTACAGGAAGTCTGTTCTCCAAAGCTGGTGATAACTCCGTCTACTGGATGAGTTATCTACTAACTGTTTAGCTGTTCACTATGAAGTCTGTTTACACTCATGCAGGGGCTAGATTTGAGAATCTCCACTAAGTCAGGTCTCCTTCTGAACTTTGGTGTAGTCGTAAAAGCTCACACAGACTCCTGACTGCTGGGCCTGTGGCTAAGCACATCTAAGGCTGTCAAGTGGGTCTTGACTGCTCACTGAGCATGAAACATTTGTCAAAACACTTGAGCACTAGGACCAGTAGGAAATAGGATGTACTGGAGTGTCCCTCCACATCCCTCCATTCTCCCAGGCGGCCTCTGGTTCATATCCATTTATGTCTTTTCCCATGCCTCTCAGACTAACCTGTGCTGCTGGCATATTGGACCTGGAGGATTCCTTCCAATTACCCCTAATTTTCTCCACCAATCATTTCCCAGGATATGAATACTTGCTAGTGTGTTCCATACTTTTTTTTCCTTCTTCATGGGGAACTCACACCTGTAACCCAGTGGCTAATGAGCCAGGCTGCAGGACATTGCATTCACTTTGCACTACTTTTATACCCAGATTCACAGTTGAATCTGACATAAGTTATGGCATAAACCTAAACATAAACCTGTATCTGTCTATGAGTCTCTGTTTTTTAAATACCTATCCATAACAACAATGGATAAACAAAGGAAGAGTAGAAGAATGCTTTCTTGGTGTTTTGATGGACCTGGCGTCAGGCACGGCTCAGCTGAAATCAATGATCCTGAAACTGCAACTATGCACAACAAAACTCCCATTATTTAATGGACCCTTACTTTTTACCTGAGAGCAATTTTTATATACAAGGAGTGCAGAGACACTATGCCTATGGCTGTGTCTGGGAGTTATTTCCAGGTTGACACTTCAAAACACCTTCAGGAGTACTCAGGAGTATTTATTAAAAAATAAATAAAAAAATAATAATGTCAAGAGCTAAACACCCAGTGTTTGGCCAGAGAGCCGGACTACTGACCATTGGACTACTGACCAGAAGGTCCAAGGGTGACCTGCCAGCACCACTATGTTGCTACTCTTGGACCCTTGTGCAAAGCCCTCAACTGCTCAGATGTTTTTAAAAAAATTAAGTTGCTCTGGATAAAGGGCATCTGCCAAAGGCCATAAATGTAAATAATATTCACCGTCCCTGGCTGGCTGGAAGACAGTGATGGCTCAAGCAATTATGGTTCTGGGTTACTTATAGGAAGGTTGGTGTTTCGAGCAACAAGCTGGAAACACCAACCTTTTGAGCAAGGTGCTTTACCTTATATGCTCCCCCCCCTGGAGTCTTTGTTGATGCCAGGCATTTGCAGGGGGAAAATCATTTCACTGTCCTGTAAAGTACACATAACAAATAACTGAATCTTAGTCTTAATCTTAGTTGCGGTTCACAGAGCACAGTTTGATCTATAAGTTGCATTTTCTAACACACTGTATGTATGCTGATATTGTCCTCTGTTTAGACTCTACAAGAAAGCTTTATGAGAAGAAACTGACAGAGGCCATGTCAAATAGGCCCAAGTCATCATCACCTGACAAGACTTACTACAGAGAAGAAAGTAACTACTTAATAGTTATTAAATATACATTATTGAAATGTAGGAGTTAGATTATATCTGAAGTTTCACTAACCTCAATCTTTTTGTTTGTTGTTTTTCCACAGAGGAAGAAATCACATATGTTACCTATCATCCACCAGTAAGTATGAATAGCAGTATCTTGAGTGTAATGCGTATAGCTGTTCTAATTTGTACATCTGTACATGAGTCTGATCACTACCATATTTTCATTTGCAGACACAACATGAAAACACTGGAGATGTGTAAGTGCAGTGGGAATCCTTAGACATACATTTATGTATACGGTTTAACACACTAAATATCCTAATCTAATAACAAAGGAAGCTAGGAAATATTTTATGTAGAGCTCCCAGATTTGAACACATTGCGATTATTTTGACATATATTGCAATTTAAGCACCTAAGAAAATATCAAAATTATTGTCCATATTGTAATTTCATTTTTGTGCGAATTTATGCAAGTTTATGGGTAGACTTTCATTCAAAATAACAGTAATATGTTTTTGTAGAACAAGAAGATATGGGGCCAGCACAGATGATGTGGATAATGCAAATGAGTAAGATTTCTTTGACATGTTGTATTGTCAAGTCACAAATACTGTCTCTTCTAATTTGCACATTTCAACACATATTTTATATGTCCTCCAGAATAATTGTCACTCTTCATGAAAAAAAACAAAACATATGTTAAGAAATATTATACATATATTAAGAAATGCCTTTCATATGCAGAACATTTCAAGCTGTTTAAATTCATATGTTTGAATTCACACTACAGTTTTTCAGTCTTCAAATCTATAGAGTTATGTGTTGAAAGTATGTTTGGATTATCATCTTGTTAAATGCTATATATGGGCAAGGCACATTTTTAAAATGCTTTTTTAGGTGTCTAATTTGGGAAAGCACGGGTAACATGCACTTGATATTATTTCATAATTAGTGACCTGTTACTTAATTAAGCATACAGTCATGTGTAAAAGTTAGTTCCCCTCTTTTAATTCTATGTTTTTTTTTCCTGTTAAAACAATTTATAAAAATCATCTGATCCTAGCAGGTCTCTGTTTTTAGTAAAGTACAACCTAAGTCGAACAACATATAACTTTTTCACAGTGCCATCCTTTTTTATTTATTTATTTTTTTTTTTACAAAAATCAAGCCAAAATGAGTACCCTCATGACTCAATAGCTTGTAGAGCCACCATATCTCTTATCATTTTGGTCCATTGTTCTTTAAAATATAGTTTTTTGGGCCTTGTTTATGCACAGCTCTGTTATGGTCCCGTCGCAGAACTTCAATTGGGTTAAGTTCTGGACTTTGCCTAGGCTGTTCCAAAACCTTGATTCTTTTACTTTTTCAGCAATTCTGATGTGGATTTACTGGTGTGTGTTGGTTCATTGTCCTGCTGCATGACTAAATTTTGACCAAGTTTTAGCTGATGAACAGATGGCCTCACATTTGCCTCTCGAATACTCTGGTATACAGAGGAGTTTATGGTTGATTCAGGTGACAAGGTGTCTGATATGGACTTGTTTTTGCAGGTCCAGTGGCTGCAAAAACAAGTCCATATAATCACCCCTGCGATGCTGCTCCTGGTTTTTGTATTTCTCTGAGCATTGCAGGTCTGACCTTGGGGTGAATGTGCTCGGATGTCCACTCCTGGGAAAATTGTCTTGAATGTACTTGGTATTGCCCACATGTTTTTAGCTTAATTTTTATTAACAATTTTTCACTGTGCCATTATTTATTTACATTATTTTCCATCTGGGGTTGTATTTTCCGGATGTTAAGATCAGCTACAATCAAATTATTACATCCCAAGCACCCTGACATCAGCTCTATGTCATCATAGTGTGTGAAGGGCCCTTTGTTTCCCTAAGGATTTTTTCTCCCATCATTTTGGGCTTTTTGGGGGGTCTTAACATGCATTTCAAACCGGGCCTTTCTGGTGCGCCCTGGTGGCGATGGCACAGGGTGCTTGGGCCCACTCATTGTTGCTTGCAACTATATTTTTTATTATGTTTTATACGCATTAAATGAGGGGGCACTAACTTTTACACATGACTGTATTTAAAATTTCTGTTGTAATTCTGGAAAGAAATAGTTACCTATGTATTCAGTGTATTTTAAAAACAATTAAAACTAATTGATCAATCAAACAAAATAATCATTTGAATTGATTATCAAAACAATTATGAGTTGCAGCCATATATATCATAGCTCCTGATCCCATCATAAATTGTATGCATTTATTTTCCAGTAATCCTGGAAAACTGTGGTGCAAAATACTATTACCTTTTAAAGGTACTGTAGTTCTAAAGAGAAATATTAAAACAAAAATAAATAATTTGTTATTTTCTGAGTATAAGAATAATTATTGTGTATAATCTGTATTTTCCACAATTATTCCTTATCCATGGTGCCAAAACATCTGGAGGGCATTGTATATCTAACTGTAAAGATAATACATTACAGTTACATTGACCCCCTCCAAGCCCTGTATCCAATATTCACTCATATATTTTCATTCCTCTCTCTCCATCTATTTTCATGTGAATCCAACTTTGGAAAAATGAATCCTTCAAAACAAAAGACCCATCATCAGCTACTCTCGAACAGCGCACCAGAGCACACCCCGCTCTAGATCAACAGCCTACACGAGCAAGTCAAGCCTGCAGGATGCCAGACCAGGAACAGTCAAATCTGAGGAGAACAAATCCGGTGGTGTTCCAGTGTGGCTTCGTGTGTTGGTTTTCATCATCATCGCAGTGCTTCTTTATTATCTGTACTCTAACATGGAGTCTGTTGACGAAAACCCTTTTAAAACGATTGATTCATAAGTACTGTAACCTTTATTCAATACTTATGAATGCAATGCTATTTCTTCCCACTTGAGTTGATCCATTCCAGTGTCCATTACAACAACAATTACAATTTTAATTACAAATGATAGGGATTTGCAAGATTTGTATTAGATGTACTAGGCACATGAGTCTAGATTTACAGATTTAGCATTGCTAAGATGTTTTTTTTTTTTTTTACTTTTTAATTCATATGTACTCAGAGTGATATGGTGGAAATCATTAATAGCCATAATTTTATATATAAAATTGTTGAATGTAATAAAATAATTAACTGGCAATTCTAAAATAAATTTGTCAAATTGTTACATTTTGTTGTCTTTGTCTAATATTGTGACAAGAGCAACCTTAATAACTAGCACTAGAATTTGTGCTAAATGTCATGCTTGTAAATAGACATCTATGTTTTTGTAAGCTTCCAAGGAATTTTATTCATGAATAGGCACTCTTATGATACATAAATAGCCACCAGCCTTCTAATCAGCAGCAAATTAAGCATGAATATATTTTGGCCGTCCCCAGCAGACTCCATTTGAGCACTGGCAGCATCACATCTTTAAATAACTCCTGAAAGTGAACAAAGGTAATATTTTGGTTAAATGTCTGCGAGTACATTACAGTAGGGTAAGAGAAGCAATTTGGGATATAACACAAAATATGAACAAATATATGCAACCGGTTTATGAGCTGCATGATACCTCACTAATGCAACATATACATAAATATAAAATATACATGGTAAACCCTATAATCCTGCTACTAATAAAGATTTACAATTGTAACTGAACAAATGCATATAATTAACCTGAACATTTACCTGAACTTTTGTGAACCTGAAGGTGCACAATTCATCGACCAGAATCAGAACCCAAGGCAGTGATGAAGACATTGACTAGGAGAATAACGAGGATGAAAACCGTAGCCACATTGTTTAACATGTTCAGTTTAGTTTGCTTCGTTTCATCATTCAGGTTATGTTTCACTAAGGAGGAGAAAATAGATAAAATACCAAACATCAATGCATAAATGAGATCAGTTCCAAAATTTTAAAGATTTGGTTATTAATAATAATAATAATAATATATATTTTAAAAATCCTAAACCTACCGATGAATATCAGAAGGAAGCCAACAAAGACCTGAAGTGTGATGGACAGAATGATGAGAGTAATCAGATGAAATCTGTACTCAGGCCCTTCCTGCAATGCATTCTTTAGTTGAGAGGAGTTGGCCATCAATAGCGCTACATCAAGCATGCTCTGAGCCGTACTCTTCTTAGTGGCATAATGGTTCAAGTCCAGGCGCCAGGGGGTGTTTTTTGTCTCGTCCTTAGTTTACAAAGGATTGCAGGATTAAAAACGGTATTAAGGACAGCATAAGCATTTACTGTAGGGCTTTATGGAAATTTATATGAAAATCAATTCTAGAGACAGAAATCACGGCGTAAGTGTTTCCAGTAAAAAGTATTAGGCAAAGGCCATTATGATTTAAATAAACTATCATATGGCCAACAGTATGTGGACACTTGACCTTCAACTCCAAATATGGGCCTTTCCCAAACTGTTCTTACAAAGTTTGAAGGACACAGTTGTCTGGAATGTCTTTGTATGTTATAAAATTCCTTTCATTGTAACAAAGGGTCCACATCTGTTCCAGCATGGTGTCCCTATGCACAAAGAGAGGGCTATAAAGACATGGTTTGTGGAAGAATTGAGTGGCCTGCCCAAAGCTGTCTTTCAACCATAATAAAAACCTTTTGGTTGAACTGAAATGATGACTGTGAGTCAGTCCTTTGCACCAGACACTGGTGCCTGACCTCACTAGTACTTCTCTTGTGGCTGAATCAACCCAAATCCTCAGAGTCATGCAAAATCTAGAAGAAAGTTCTTCCAAAGAGTGAAAATTACTATAACAGCAAAAAAGTAAGGATTAAATCTGGAAGGGATGTGGTGTGTGTGGTCAGGTCTCCACAAACTTTTTGCCCTACAGTGTAGTGTAAGAAGTAAAAGTGTGGTTTCATGGAGATCCACATAGACTGAATTAGCATAATGTGATAAAATTTTGTCATCTTTTTTTTTTAATTAACTTGGACATACAGTCATCTCCAAGAATATTGAAACAGTAATGCCAAAAGTTTTGCCAGAACAAATTTTCAGCATTTATCTACATCTAGATGCTTTAAACAACTAGAACGCGGTATCTCTGGTGGCAGACCATATGATTTTTATTTGGGCAGAATTATTAGCACATACTATTTTATTGTAAACAAGTATGCATAAGTCCTACATGTCCCCATAATGTCTGTTGATTTTCCAGCTGATAATAACTTATAGCATGCTTGACTTTCTGTTTCACTCCTTTGATAACTATGTTGTTTCTGTGTTTGTATTTTTTTTTTGGTTTTTACCCACTCACATTTGTGACAAACAAAATAAGGGTAAAATATGTGACACTATCCAGTCACCCAGCTAAAGTAATTTTTCGATTTACATAACACCATATGTAGAATGAGTTTAGGTAGAAAACAGTGATTCATCAAAATTAAAAAAAGAGTTTTCACAGAGAGGGTCACACTACCACACTACCAGTCACAAGTTTGGGTACACATTCTACATTAATTCTGAATACATCAAAATATGAAAGAAAACATATTGAATTGTTTTATATTTTAGAGCATGTAAAAGGAGTTACATTTAGCTTTGACGACAGCTTGGCATAATCATGGCATTCTCTTGTCAGATTCATGGTGTAGTCACCTGGAATGGTTTTCAATTCACAGGTGTGCCTAGTCAAGTGTTAATTTGTGACATTTCATGGCTTCCATAATGTACTTTAGACCATCAGTTGTCTTGTGCAGAGGAAGGGTGAGTAGAGAGTCAATAGCACTACTAGTGCTACTACCTCTATTGTACTTATGTATGGTAAGAAACACTTATTTAAGTCAAGAGCAAAGACAGTCCATCATTACAGTCCATTTATTAGCTTATGCCGCTTTTCCTCCCCCTATAAAAAAGCCCTTTATGTGGCAGCGCTACAACTGTAAGAAATGAAGATCAGTCAATCAGAAAGAAATATCAAGAACTGTGATCAAAAACCATCAGATGCTGTGATGAAACTGGCTCTCATGAGGACCGTCCCTGGAAAGGAAGTCCAAGAGCTACCTCTGCTGGAGGGGATAGGTTTATTAGAATGACCAGCGTCATAAAACGGTTTACAGCACCTCAGATTAGAGCCCACATAAATGCTGCAAGCAGCAGACATATTTCAACATTCATTGTTCAGAGGAAACTGCATGAGTCAGGCCAGAACAAACCATTACTTCGGAAGAATGAGTACAAGAGACTTGCTTGGGCCAAGAAGCACAACTAATGGACATTAGATCAGTGTAAAACTGATCCAGGTCTTTTTAGTCCAAATTTGAGATATTTAGTTTTAACCATCATGTCCTTGATAGATACATATAGGGTGAATAGATGATTCCTAAATGTGTGGTTCCAACTGTGAAGCATGGGGGAGGAGGTGTGATGGTGCTTTGCTAATGACACTGTTGGTCACTTTTGGAGTCAAAATTGAGGGCACATTTTATGAGCATGGCTACCACAGGATTTTGTAGCGACATGACTTCCCATCTGGTTTATGGGACCATAATTTGTTTTCCAACAGGACAATTATACCAAACGCACCTCCAGGTTACATTAGAGCTATTTGTCCAAGAAGATCAATGAGTGCTGAATCGGATGATCTGGCCTCTATAATCCCAGATCTAAATCTGACTGAGATGGTTTGGGATGATTTGGAAGGGAGAGTCAATTGGAAATGGAAATACAGCCAACAAATTCTCCACAACCCAGGGAACTCCTTCCTTCTTGGAAAACCACTCCAGGTGATGACCTCATGAGGTTGACTGGGAGGAGTATGCCATGTGTGTGCAAAGTTGTTGTCAAAGCAAATGGTGGCTACTTTAATATTTTTTTAATTGACTACAAAACTCCATATTTGTTCCGTCATTATTTCAACGTCATTAATATACAATGGTGAAAACAATATACAAAGATAAACCATACAATAAGATGATGTGTCTAAACCTCTGACAGGTACTGTATGTAATAGCACTAATTAGTAATGACATCCCCAATATTAAAACACAACTAAGGGCTGAGGAAGGTAAGATTAGCAAGTAGCTGCTTACCACTAACCTAGCCTTTCTTAAGAACTAAAGAAGGATACGTTAACCGTTTGTGACTACAGACTGACCCCTAATGGCTTTCCTATCCCTTTTTAAAAGAAAACGTAGGACTGAGCTAGACATTCAGTAACTGATCATTGTGTTGGGTCTCTTGTTATATGAGGCCATAATAGGAAGAAAATCTAATGTACAAAAATGGAAAAAGGACAAACAGCAGGGAATGCATTTTTTCACACAGACTCAAAGACCCATCTGATGGTCTTCATTTTAAAAGTTTACTAAGCTTTTGGGAATAAACTTTGCATAAGAGCTCTCCTTAAAAGTAGGATTTGTTGCATATCCCTGGATTGAAATTAGCTGGTGACCCAATTACATGAAGAAATATTTACATTATTCTTTTCTGCCACTTTTAAAGTTTTATACTTTTTCACTTGTGTCTATGTTGAGAGTTCTTACTTTAGTATGCACTTCGGGAGGTTAAATTCATGCTCAGTTAGGTAATGCGATTCATATTTACAATCCGAAACATTCCATGTTCTAACTTCAATGAAGTCCTTTGTTGTGTTGAAAATATTTGGGTTGTCTTGATGTCTGATGACGTTCCTCCAAATTAGGATGGAGGCATAGATCATTTTTAATTCATTCTGCCACTATAATCCTCATTTTGATTGATCATTTTAAGCAACAAAAGTATGTTTTATAGATAAAACCCAAGGGTCAAATCAAGATCTATGAATTATTTAAACAATAAGGCACATATCTAACAGGGCACACCTGGAAAAAGGGAAAAAAAAAAAAAAAAAAACCTTTCAGCTACATCTTCCAATATTTTTTGATCACTTGAAATGTAGCTAGGTTCAAACAAAAGGTGCCATGTACCAAATTGTTTAACTTATCTACATGTAAATAATCAAGAAATAAAAATCTTTAAATCTCAAACTCCAAAGTCTTCAGTGTATAGCAAAAACAAAAGAACTGGTACAATGCATTAGGAAAAGATGTTATGCGGTTTGTTCAACTATTTCAGTGTTTCCAAATGTGTGAAATGAATTCAGGCTTAAAAACAAAAACTTCTTTATATAAAAAATAAATAAATAAAAAGTAGCTCGTCCAAAGATGACATGTCACCGTCCCACTGAATGTGCTATTTAAAATTTTTTTTAAAACTGGTGTTCTTAGAAAATTAAGCAGCTAGTGCAACTTACACTTCCTGGTGAAGCTTGCACAATGGACGGTGATCACTGCGTCATCTGTACTTCACAGGCAGCACAACAAGGACATGTTGATTTGCTCACCTGAAAGAACCTTTTCAGCAGCAACAATTCACCACAACGCTATATTTGAGTTAGTGCTCAGGGTCTCAGCAGGAAAATGACCCCTGAAAATAGGTCAACAGGTCTCAAACAACCAAAGACCAACTCCGTTTAGTGCAGTGTTTAAATAAATCAGTGTAAGAACTGTGCTTTGTTTGCCAATTATACAAGGAATTTCAATTGGCTCTTGACCTTTCACTGTGCTCGTTGACATAAAATAATGACAGAAGTGTGTAATATACACAATTGTTGTCCTGTATAAAAAAGGAAGAATACTGCACAGAAAAATTATTAAACATTAATAAAAGGCGCCTTAAGAAGAATTTATTAGAACTGACAGTACAAAAACCTTGTAGATGAAAAAACAACGGCCCACATTTAGAGTGACAGAAAAAAAACCCTAATACAGCTAAAACCAAGATTCGGTTTACTTACTTCTACATTTCCCAGCATGTTCAAAGGTAGGTCCGCTGAATTAGATATTTGCCTTTCTACCTCCATGTCGTGTGTGTGTGTGTGTGTGTCGTGTGTGTCGTGTGTGTGTGTGTGTGTGTGTGTGTGTATATATATATATATATATATATAACAAAAATAAGAGCCCTTGCAATCCTCTGTTGCGTAGCCTAGTCTACTCAGTTGAACCAACTTGCTGTTGTCTGCCCCTCCCATCACCACACCTACTTATAAACATGAAAAGAGAAATGAAATAGTGTACACATGAATGTTTTTTTTTTAAGTACAACATAGATTTTTATTTACAGCAAGATTTACAATTTTTTTACCATTAATTATTTTACTAAAAACCAAGTGACCTGGTTCATACTAAATATTTACATGAGAGAAGTACATTGGGGAAACAGTAGAAACTGATTTTGAAAGCTGAGATCGAGGACAACTGAAACAACAAACATTTTAGAACTGGTGAGGAGACAAAAACGATGTGAATCTGGTCTTCAAAGCCTCCAGTTGGTTGGCTGAAAAGAAGTAATAATTATGATATATATATAAAATTTTCCCCCCTCAACAGTACACATTAAATGCAAGAGAGGAACTTAGTTCCTGGAGAAGATAAATGGCAACAGCACATGCTTCCTTAAATAGAAATAGAGTTCTCAATCAGAAAAGTTCTTCCTCTTTTGTAATATGATTCTGTTAATTTTTTTTTCATATTCATTAATATAAATTCTAATCAAATAAATGTACTTACGCAATGCATGTTTCTCTCCTTTGGCCCAAAACCGCCTGTCTGTCTCTATCTGTTTCACAATCTCAGTCAGAGTGAACGAGGTTTTGGACAGCTGCTGCAGTGCTTCCAATTCCTAAATGACAGAGGCATTTTAATCATCCAAATCTACTTTTTAAAAGAAAGTCAGAACACGCGTGTAGAGTTACCAACACTTAAAGTAAAAAACTTTAAAAGAGCCTTTAATTGGATAATTGTCACATTGGTTAATATGCATCAGCTAGCGAGAATTTTAAAAGATGCAGTAGGGGTGGGAAGATAGATATATCTAGAATTGAGTTAAGAAATGTCCAATGATTTATTAAAACCTGCTGAACTCCCAAGTTGTTGGAAAAAATGTGTCCAAAGAAAATAATTGGGTGCAGGGATCAGTTAAACCCTACATGAAGTTAACACACACACACACACACACACACACACACACACACACACACACACACACACACAAAAGAGACAGACAGCATTAAAAAAATAAAAGTAAATCACTTTTAAGTGATTAGTGAAAGTATAAGCATTTCCACACATAAAATGTAGCAAGGGGCAGAAAAAAAAAAAAATCAATTTAAGACTGGACTTTGGAGCAATGAAAATGTTATGTCGTCTAATGAGTCCAGACTGGCCCTATTCCAGAGTGATGGGCGTATCAGGGTAAAAAGGAAAGGGCATGAAGCAATGCATTAATCATGCATAGTGTTATAATCTGGGGTTGCTTCAATTGTCCAGGTCTAGGCTCAGCAACATTTTGTGGCAATAAAATGAAGTCAGCGGACGACCTGAATGTACTGATGTCCATTGATTAGAATATCAATGTAATTTTTTTTGTCGTACTGATGGAAACAGCATATTCCAGGATAAGAACGACAAGGCTTAAACTGTGAACAAGTGGTCCTGGGTGCACATGGATTCATTTTCACGTGTGAACCAATCACCACAGAATCATAACCTTATCCACATTGAAATTCTCTGTGATGTGCTAGAAAAAAATATATTGTGTGGTTTGACACCAGTACAAAATCGCAGACAGAAATGAACGCAACTCTGGATGGAAATTAACATCATGAAATTGCACAAGATTGCTAAAATAATGCAACCCTGAATGTTAAAGGTATTCTGACAAAAAGTGTTTTAAATCTTCTTGTGTGAAACTTCTTAAAAATGCTAAATCTTATAGAATTTTAGTCTGAATGTTAAATACAGTTTACTCAATACACTGATATTTTTGGAGCAGTACCATGTTGCACTGGTGAAGCAGCTGTTGTACAGACTGAAAGACGTATGCATTAGGATTAAGGGAAGGAGGATCTCTTTGGCAGTAGCCCCTGAAGTCTGTGTTGTAGACCTGACTGAAGGCAGTCATAAGCTGAGCCATGTCTGATATAGCCACTTTCAGAGCACAGGGTGACAGCGAAGCAGCAGGGCCTGACTGTTCCAGCTGCAGGAACTCACACTAAGGAGAAACATTAGTGACAGAGTTTAAAAGTGGGATGGCAACAGGAAGAAAGAGATCAGACACAGAAGGTGGACTATTTAAAATATTGAAGCAATCTTGAAATTGAACATTCACCTCTTTACGTAGCTCCTCCAATGTACACAGAGTTGACTTCAGCAGACCAGCAGCTTCAGCTATGTTGTCATTAGCAAGTTTCCCACATGCTGAATCATTATGATGACTCCTTCAACAACACAAAGAAAAACCTTAGGATGCCTTGTTCAGTGGATGTGAACAATTACAATTATATATGTGTATACAATTATATACATATATAATTCAAAATAGCTCATGCTGCAAAATCAAAACTCCTCCTATAAGCCTCACCCTAACCCACACAATACCGTATACCACATTAAACACACTTATTCAGCTTGAAACTTTTGGCTCAACACTCCTCCCTGAGCAGAGCTGGATCAGACTTGACTTCACCACATGGCCGTTTTTTTATATATATTTTTTTTATTTCAGCAAGGGTTCTAAAATTTAAAAAACTTTTAAAAACTAGCCTTTGTAGGATGAGGACTATAAACATCCAAATACAGTGGAACCTTGGATTACGAGCATAATCCGTTCCAGAAGTGGGCTCGTATTTCAAAACACCCGTAAAACAAATTGAATTTTCCCATAAGAAATAATGGAAACTCAAATAAGTAGTTTCCCAGCCCAAAAAATAAATATATAAAAATAATTAGCACACAAAAAAACTAAAAATAAATCCTGACAGATAAGTGTTTCTGTTTGGGCGCGCAGGCGTTGTGTATGTGTGTGTGTGTGTGAGAGAAGCTAAAGTAAGGAGGCCTCCCCCCTTCTTGTCATACACTTACCCTTTCTCCACATTTTTCCACACACAACGGAAACAGTTTTATCGGAAAAATAAACAAGAAATCTCTCTAATGACACTCGATTGAGTGACACACTAACGAAATCACTGCTGTAATGTAAAAATAAAACAAATTAACCTGCACTTCACCTTTGAAAAGAATCACGGCAGAGCAGCGTTTCTGTGTAGAGCAGAGAGAAAGGCGTGTGTGTGTGTCTGTGAAGGCGAAAGTAGGTGTGTGGGGCACGGTGGACAATGACACGCACAGACAAATAGAGCAGGCTGATACAGAGACAGAAAATTGATTTTTAACCTCTCTAATGAGACTTGCTTTTGCTTTACACGCGCTGTACACACACGCATACAGACACAAAATAAAAAGTGTTTTACGCACACAGTGTTATAGTTAACAGTATAGTAAACGCGTGCACGGATGTTGATTATACCAGTAAGAGACACGAACTAAGACCCAGCAGGGGCAACGATTACCCACAATTCCGCAGCGCAAGAGAGAGAAAAACCGTTGGCTCAGTTGTGATCACGTGACGCTCGACGTCAAACCAAGAAGCGCATGCGTGATACATGATACTCGTAAACCAAGACTTGTTCGTTTTCCAAGCCAAAATTTATTAAAAATCTTTGCTTGTCTTGCGGAACACTCGCAAACCACGTTATTCACAATCCGAGGTTTCACTGTAATGAAAAAAATGATACAAAATTGTTGGAAAAAGACAAATGGGGAAAATGAAAGGACAGCTGGACAAATTGTCATGTCTTGATTACTAGGTCAGAGTAGGGGTGGGCGATATACCGGTAGACACGATTTACCGGTAGACACGATTAACCGGTAGAAATTTGTCAACCGATAGAGATTTTCTTAATCGCGATTGAGATCACGTGACGTTGCACGTTACGTAACCACGCAATACACATTCACTTCTATGGGAAGCCA
>JAQQZT010000015.1:12065094-12077525 GCA_030068275.1 Clarias platycephalus | reverse complement strand
TATATATAAAAAAATATATATAGTTATATAATAGAAATGAACCGGTCTATCAGCCAGTGACCAGAATAGCTGGTTTTCAGTTTGATTGACTGTGGCCAGTGATCGGCCAATCAGTCTCAGATATAAATGATTCTGTAGTAAAGTTAGTTTGTATGTTTAAATGCTGCGCTTGGCTTTTAAATGAGAAAATTGGTTTAAGGAACGGGTTACATTTAAATCATAATTAAACTGTTTTAAAGTACATAATGTTCACTTGCTGCCTAATACACTACTAGCTAGAAACTAGGTCCTAACTGCAGCACTTGTGGGATGTTCTTGGTCTTCAGTGGTCAGGACCTACCAAAAGTGCTTCAAGGAGGAATAAACAGTGAACCAGTGACAGGGTCATGGTTGGCCAGAGGTTATTGATGCAGATGGGGACCGAAGGCTGGCCCATGTATTACGAAGTAATTAGAATTAAATAAAAAAATTAGAATAGTATGGAAAAGAGATCTGAACCCTGTAGAGAATCCATGGGGTATTGTCAAGAGGAAAATGAGATGCAACACTACAGATGAACCGAAGGCTGTTATCAAAGCAACTTAGTCTTTAATAACGCCTCAACACTGCCCCTGCTACACCTGCCGCCATTCTGCAATAATTCAGTAATTCGGCTAAAGGAGCATCAATCAAGTGCATAAACGTACTTTGCAGAATTGTAGACATTTCTGTATTGTGAATCCTTTACCTTAATCCTAGCAAATGTTCTAATATTTTGAGATGCTGAAAATTTTTCCATGAGCTACAAACCATAATTATCAAAATTAAGACAAATCTTGAAATATTTCACTTTACATGCAATTCATCTAGAATACAAGTTTCACCTTTTTAATTAAATTACAAAAAAACTTTTTTCACAATATTCTATTTGTTAGATGCATGCATCTATACAGTGTGTGTGTAAGGGGGAAAACTTTGTTGTGTAAATACTTGTTGCAATTATGATTTCTCAGGTTGTAGCAGAGGAAGCATGGCAAAGGCACAAGATGAGGAATGACTCGTTCATTGTCGATCTGTTCCAAGGACAGTACAAGTCAAAGCTTGTGTGCCCAATGTGCTCCAAGGTAAGTAAATGTGTCTCCCTTCATGTTTTCTGGCCCCTCTGGTGTCTGACACCAGGACGTTGGCAACAGATCCTTTAGGCGTTGTGGGGTCTGTGGATTGGAAAGGTTTGGCCCGGCTCACCCTGTCGGTGCTTACTTAGTTTGGAAGTCGGCAGTCTTGGGCTGTTTGCCTTCTGGGCCCTCACGCACAACAGGCTTTGGTGCACAAAGTGTTCTGGTGCATTTTACGCACACAGACAGACAGGCAGGCACGCGCACGCAGAGGCAGGCAGGCAGGCGCACACAGAGGCAGGCACGCACAGACAGGCAGGCAGGCACGCACGCAGGCAGGCAAAACAGACAGGCACAATACTATCAATTACATACCAGTGAACAGGTGACAGAATCATGTGTAGCCAATCTGATCTGATATTAAAGCCAACGTAACACAAATGGCTGAAAAAGAAATTAATGCTTACTGCGAGATAAAGGTATCAGAACATCCAGTTCATCACACCCGGCCATGTATGGGCAAGTTCAAGGTTGTTGATCCAGACACCAAATTCCCTAAATCTCAGTCCTCAGATCTCATTGATGTGCAGAGCAAGAAAATTTATAATGATAAAGACCTGTTGTATGCACCTCATATTTTTTTTAAACAGACTTGAAATACCCTGAACTATCCTCTTAAAAACTTTTGGCCACCAGAGTATACAATACACACCCTAAATGATAAAATCTGAGTCGCAGTACCCCTCTATGGGCACTAATATTTAACTAGGATAATGGTGCTGAGTTTTTGTGACTTGTGTAAAATAGAAAAAGGTTGTAAGGAAAAGTTGTGGTATAAAGTTTATGGTACAATTTCACTTTTTAACTTTTTTACATTTTAAAATGAAATTTAATTTCTTCTCACCCTCCTTTTAGGTTTCGATTACCTTTGACCCCTTTCTGTACTTGCCTGTCCCGCTACCTCAAAAACAAAAGGTGCTCACTGTCTTCTATTTTGCTAAGGAACCCCACAAGAAACCAGTCAAGGTAAAACTCAGCAAGTACTTTTGCTTCTGAACACAAGCCTATTACGTTAAGTTCACTGTCCTTTATTTACTGTGTTAAATATCTTTGTGTATGTCTTTTATGTAGTTTTTGGTGAGCGTTAGTAAAGAGAACTCCAGCACAGCGGAAGTGTTGGAGTCCATTTCCCGGAGTGCGAGAGTGAAACCAGAGAACCTCAGATTGGCAGAGGTATGCAATTTTTTGTCCTTAACACTTATTATATTTTATAAGCTTTCCATATAACTATTACTTTAGTTTACTTTACTAAGTGTTATTTTCTCCCCAGGTGGTGAAAAACCGTTTCCATCGGATATTTCTGCCTTCTCACTCCCTTGATACTGTTTCATCCGCTGACACGCTCTTCTGCTTTGAGGTGCTATCCAAAGAGCTGACTAAGGAGAAAGTTGTGCTGCTTAGGGTCCATCAGGTCTCAATTTTTTCGAAGCTGGATAATGTTCACATCAGTTGTTTGTTTGCTTGTTAGTTCATTCGTTTACTTGCATTCCTGTACATTTGCAGCGGCTTCAGGTTCCCAGTATTCCTATAGCCAAGTGTGCTGCCTGCCAGAAACCACCTCTGTCAGACGATGAGAAACTGAGGCGTTGTACACGTTGCTATCGTGTGGGCTACTGCAATCAGTGAGTCATTTATTCAATCTCTGTTGGTGATTGTGAATGGGGTGTTACTCCTATATTTTGCCGTTCTAAAAAATTTAACCCATTTTCCTTTCATTTAGGGCTTGCCAGAAAAACCACTGGCCCAACCATAAATCTCTGTGCCGGCCAAACTCTGAGAATGTGGGTATGCCTTTTTTGATCAGTGTGCCTGAATCAAGGCTTACTTACACCCGCCTCACTCAGCTTCTAGAGGGGTATTCCAGGTATGCTGTTTGGACTCCTGTAGATTCCCTATATTTGTAGCTGTGTCACATTAAAATTTTATTTGTCACATACACAGTATGATATGCAGTGAAATGATTATAATAAGTTGGTGTGGCAGTTTTTTTTTTTTTTTTTTTTACACTATGCCCTTTTCATGTGCAGGTATTCGGTGGATGTGTTCCGTCCTCCATTCCAGTCTGGTCGAACATCTCCTGAGGTTAATGTATCTCGTGCTGATCACTCACCAACAACCGGTTCAATTGCTGAAGGACCTGGGACGGAGGACGAAGAAATTAATTCGCTTGAAGCAGGGCACGATCAGGAGCAGGATCACGTGTCCTCGGAAGTGGCAGGAGCACAGGCCTCCTCTCACTCAGCAGGAGATCCAAATTTACAGTCCACTCACACCACAGACTCGGGCTTCTCTGAGCTGCTTTCTAGCTCCCAGGATCCATTTGGAGAAAAAGAAACGTCATGTGAAAAGGCTGTGAAACCAGAAGGTAACTTCATAATAAGGTTAACTGTAAATGTTTTCGTGCATTTCATTTTTGGGCTTTGCTGTCAACTGGAGTAAACATTTGTGTGTCCACACTTTTTAGCTGCTGTCACAGGGTACCAACAGCCCTCAGACTGTAGTTACAGGAGTGGTTCCCAGTTCTATATCTCACTACAGGATGCCAACAACAAGGAACTCAAACTTGAAGACAAAGGTTAAACTTTGCTCTCTTCTTTATGATGTATACTGTATAAGTCTGTGCATTGTTTTCAGAGAAACCTTCAATCCTCATGCTGATTTATTCATCGTTTATATAGGGGATGGAGTACTGGAGGTGCCTGAAGACTGCACCTTGGAGCTTGTGTGGAAGAACAATGAGCGGCTAAAAGAGTATGTGCTGGTGCGCTCCAAAGAGCTGGAGTTTGATGAGGACTCGGGCTCTGCCAGTGAGACTGCCAGGGCGGGACACTTTACACTGGAGCAGTGCCTCAACCTCTTCACCAAGCCTGAGGTGTTGGCACCCGAGGAAGCATGGTAGGAAATAGAAAGAAAAACAGTGAAATGATAGCTTTCGCCCTCTTCAAGTTGAACTATACAGGTGTGGTCAGAAGTTTACAGACTGATCATGAACATCTCGTTACCACTACTGTATATAGGGCTTACAATTAAAAATTTGAACTGGTTGATTCTTCTATTAAAGATGTATGGTGTACAATAATTTAGAGATAGACAAGCTCAAAGAAATCCTGCTCATAATGTGTATGTAAACATCGGACCATGACTGTATTTAAAATAAGGCCTTTTGGATTACCTTCAGCAATGAGCTTAAAATTTTCAATGCAATAATTTTTCTTGTATTATGGAATTTCTTTCTATGGTTTAGGTACTGTCCAAAATGTCAGCAGCACAGGGAGGCTTCTAAGCAGCTTCTGCTTTGGCGTTTGCCGAATGTGCTCATCATCCAGCTTAAACGATTTTCCTTCCGGAGCTTCATCTGGAGAGACAAAATCAATGACATGGTGGACTTTCCTGTGAGGTACGCCGAAGCTCTTAGTGATAGCTTGTTCATGTCTGTAGCAATTCTTAACATTTTTTTTTTAATGAAATATAAATAATTATGGAATGTGTTCTGTCCCAACTGCCTTTATACACAGGAACTTGGACTTGAGTAAGTTCTGTATCGGCCAGAAGGAAGATGTCCAGCAGCCTCCTATTTATGACCTATATGCTGTTATAAACCACTATGGAGGAATGATTGGTGGTCACTACACGGCGTATGCTCGTCTACCCAATGACAAAAACAGTCAGCGCAGTGATGTTGGCAAGTTCAGCTCTTGTTTTCCTCCTTATAAACCGCTCTAATAGAAACAATGGACTTAAGTGTTCACTACAAGGATTGAAATTTAAAAATATATGTATTTATCACATGAACGTTAACTCTACATTAACTGGTTTTCTCTCTTGCTCAGGCTGGCGTCTTTTTGACGACAGTACAGTAACTACAGTGGAAGAAAGTCAGGTGGTGACACGCTATGCCTACGTGTTATTCTACCGACGTAGAAACTCTCCTGTTGAGCGACCGCCTCGTCTGCTGGACCCGCTGGGAGCCGAGTCTCCTGCTACAGCTGGACCCGCCGCCAGTCAGGTGAGCTGATTACACTCTGTGCCTGTGTGACTTTTTTCTTTTTCTTTTTTTTTTTCCTTCTCTGCATTAGATGCAGCTGCTTCAACGCCCACAATCTTTAGGGATCATGGAATTAAAATAATAATGACTTTGCCAAAGCTACACTTGATGGCATTGAAGAGATCTAGTTTACTCTTATGGATGATTCATGGCCATTTGAGTAGTTAATCCTGCATCCTACTATGGGAAATGTGAATAAATGTGCACAAAACAATTCAAGAAATTTTCCAGAATAAGTGATCCATCAGCAATCAGGCTTTTGTCCATCCGATCAGACAATTCTGTAAATGTGTAGTATAGATTAAACCCCTAAGGGTAGCTGGGGTGATATTTGTCTTAAAATTTAATACCAAGTTTAACCTCTATTTTTCTGTACTGGTTGTTGTGCTAAATTCACCTTGAAGGAGCGTATTCATATGCCATGCATGTTATATATTCATACCTTTCATTTATGACCACATGTAAGTATGTCTTTGGCATTTTGTGGGTATTTATTTTATTTTAAGCAACAATGTAGACTGCCTGGCCAAAAAAAAGCTACATGCTAATATTTTATTAGCCTGCACTGCGTGCAATCACCTTGGCATTATTTTTAAAGCCTTATTGCCATGACACAACACTAGCATTTTACCCAACCTGTACTGTAATATGTTAGGAGTATCATGGCTAAATTTTAATTCACTGTCAATTCCAGTCCTCGGAGTTTGAGATTACAATTGGGGTATTTGTTGAGACATGAGGGTTGAACTGAAAGCAATGCATAACCTTATTATTAAAAAATTTTTATTCATTTGCATAGGTGCTTCAAATTGTATGTGTTGTTAGAGTAACTCTTTCTCTATACAAATGTACTATTTAATATAGTCTCCATCACAAGCAATGCATTTTGCACCCTTGTTGATCTCTTAAATCCTCTCTTGAAAATTCCCTTTTGTTGCAGTTGGTCTTCCTCTGGGTGGATTGAAGTTTCCCCTTCTTTAAACTTCAACAAAGGGGATTTTCAATTAAGTTTTGAGAGTTGGCTTCAACAGTGGTGCCAATGCATCACTTATAATGGAGACTATGTTGAGTTGTACCATTTGTAGAAAGAAATTTAGTCTGCCAACGTATGCAATTTGAACAACCTGTGTCAGTTAATTGCATTGTTAATAAATGCATTGCTTTCAGTACAGCCCGTATTTAAACCTTCATGTCTCCTCTAGATGATCCTCGGACCAAAAACTACAGTGGGTACTTCTGCATTCAAGTTTAATCTGTCCTGTTAATCTGCCACCCAAAAATATGACCATTATATCCAATTTACAAAACTATAACCATATTTTTGCATATAAAACAAAACATTTAGAAAGTACATATGAAATAAATACATTAAACCTCATTTAACCTTAATTTATGATTCCTTTTGGCACAAAAACAAAACTGAAGGTGGCATTTCCTTTATAACATTATTGGGACCCATGGTGCTCTTGCACAAAATAAATAAAGAAAACACACAAATTAAAAGAAAAAAATAATTAGCTCGTATGGCAAAAATGCTTTGTATGCCGATACAAAATTTTAGTTCTTAGGGCAAAAATTATTAATGCCGAGATACCACTGTATCAGAACATTGGCTTTGGTAAATATAAGGTTATGCTGATGATTGCCTTTTGCTCACCTCTAAGAAATCTAATTAATTCACTCATTACCCCAAAAAAAAAGATATTGCTGACTTTACATTCTGTACAGTAGTTCAAGATGTCATGGCTGAACCACAAATTGGATATTAATTTAGAGAAATTGTCCGTAGCATACCTAGAACACAGTTCAATTTGCTGTACTGTAGAAGCCTATAAAATTCTGCTGAGGGTGTCTACTAAAAAAGTAAGACTGATTTAGAGGAGGGTTGGTTTTCCAAATAAAATGTTAGCATGCAGTGTAATACATAGTAAATGTAAGTGCTTCTAGTCCATGTCTGCTTAGTATCATTAGAGAGGATGATGGCATGAGACTGTTGTGTGTATGCAGAATATTAGCAACAGATTGTGTGTATTATCATGAAAGGTACTATTGTATTCTGTACTATAAGTGTACGAAGTGCAGTGTTCAGTATACAGTTACGATGATAATTCCCTGGCACTAAATGAACATTTCTTTTGTTGTAATACTTTAAATCTGTAAAGTTTGTACAAATCTTGGGTGGTATGAGTGTAACTGATACAACAGGTTTAGTAAGTGAGTAGTATGCGTATGTTCAGTTCAGGCGATTCTGGTAGTATCATTTGTAGTGGGATATGGGTGAGCAGAGCTATTGCTTATTGGTGCTATTGAGGCCTGGCCCTGTCCCAGAAGCTGACACAGGTTTCCCGCCAATCGCAGGCGTCTCTGATATGGCAGGAACTGGAGGAGGAAGCGGAAGAGCAGCAACGTGCTCCCTCCTGGAGCCTCTTCCGGCCCAGAACCCGACAGAGAAGACCGAGGACAAGGCCGGAGGACCAGGCTGGCCGCAATGGAGGGCTTACATGGCGCAGACAGGAACGTGTTTCTGATCATTCTGATGATGACTGTACCAAATATTTTCTTTTGTGCACTGTGGTTGCAGTGTTTGCACTACTGCTTAACATCTACCCATTTATATACTGAATCTTATCACACATGTAGGGTATATAAAGTTACAGTGTGTTGAAATGCGCAGCAAATATCCAAATCAGAATATACCTAAAGTTACATTAGCGGAATGCTGTTATTTTTTGTGTTTGTTTATTTGTTTTGGTTTAAATTATTTATTTATTTATTTATTTATTCTGTAGATGAGGCTCAGAGCTTCTCTCTGATTTTTGTATAAAAATAGGATGATTTTTTTTTTTATGTCTATCTATTTCTATGATTTTTAAATACAACAGTGAATCTTAAAGTGAATTACTAACTTTTAGTGTACACTACAATCATTTTACTATTTAAAAGACATTTAATAAATTTAATTACCAGGCAAACTCAGGGTATCTTAACTCTGTTTTAACTCATTAGCCATGTTTACCCTCTTATTTTGCTCGGATAACAAAAAAATTAATGAATCAGCTTGAACTTCTAGTTAGCACATTGATTTTTAGTTTACTATTCTCTCATGGTAACATTTTAACCTCCTTATATCCATCCATCTACTTACAACTCCCGCCACTCCATAATGACACTTCTCATACAGGGTAAATATATATATATTGTGGCAAATTTCTTAGTAATAGGTGCTGCCATCTGTCGAACATCAAGACAGCTATTTTTTTTTTAATATATATATGTAAATATGTGAAGCCATGTGGTGAAGCCTCTTAAAATGGTTTGTAAATTGTACCGTTTTTAGTTTTGCATTTTTATTTGATTTATCTGTTTTGATCTGTGGCTTTGCCAGGTGGTTGTAATATCACTGTCTTTTCTTACTCTTACAATTTCCAAAGAAATTGTAAGAGTAATTTTTGTGTAAGAGTTGTGTGCAGGACTGTATATTTTTATTTATTTATTTTTATATACATTTCCACATGCAATATTGGAACCAAAGCAATAATTGCATCATGCAATGCACCAATGTCTTACATGTGCTCATTTTAATAAAAGTGGTCTATTTTCTAAAAAATATCTGATTTGTCTCAAAAAGACAAGACAAAAAAAAGCCAGTGGAATCTTTGTCCCTGTGCACACCTCTAAGTCCGTAAATGTACTTTGACATAAGGTAATGTATGCTTTCCTACGTCATTTTGCAGCCCTTCACTTTATAAGATTATAGTATTAGCAGTATAGTTAAGTATACAGTATAGTTGTGGCCTCAGGGATGTCATTCTATAATACTTGCTAAAGCATTGTGGAATACGCTTCAGTATCTCAATGTAATACCACAAAACAACTTGTTCTTATAACTTGTTCTGTGACTTTTATATATTGATTAAAGTTTGCACATAGTCCTAAACTAGAATAACAGCTTTCGCCCTCTTGCTATTCTGTATTATTTTATATACATGTGCCCCCCACCCCTTCCCCCCAACACATAGAGGATAGCTCTTCGGAAATGTCTTAATGAACTGTAACATGTACCTTTTATAAAATCGACATACTTTCTGTTCAGGCAGGCTTTAAATTAATTCTGTTATGCAATTAAATTACTACTTTATCATCGTTAGTTATTTTACATGTTTAGAACATTTTATATTATGTAAATATTACGGTATTTATGATGCTGTATTGCAGAAATAATCACAACAGACTCTACAGCAGTGTCCTAAGTGCTGTAGTAGTCACATGTCCTTATGTTGTGTAAATAAAATGAGTCCTCAGCTGCACGATTGTGTTACTGGACTTTTTTTTTACTCGTAACAGTCAGATTTCTCTACTTGCAGTACAATGTAAATGATTTCTCTTCTTGCTTTAGTTATGGAGTGTGCAACCTTTTCTCAGTTGGTGTTCATGTGCGCCATGTACAGGGCGTGAAATCTCCCATTATAACCATGATCTATTTTACAGGGTTCTAGTCAGACACTCTTTGGAACAGACCTGGACCCTGAAGGACCCCCTCAGTTGGGCACAGAAGTGGCATCTGACCTCTTTGCCCGCTCTTCAGAATGCTCTGGCTCGTCCTACACCAGCATGGAAGAGGTGGACTAAACTCGAAATGACCCGAAAGCTGTGGCTGTCACCACCGAACCACAGCCGTCACCTCAGGGAGACTTCTTCCTTGAAAGAGACTTCAGTGCTCGTCAGCTCATCAAGCACAGAAAAGGTGCTTCTGTTGCACATGTGCAATGTTTAAAATACCCGAAATTAGCTAAATGCGTATGTCTCCCAAAACACAAGGAAAGTATGCTCAGATTTTGGATTTAGATGCATTTGCACAAGAAGAGACATGCACAAAGACATTCAAGCATTTCGTTACATATACAGACACAACGTCTTCATGCGTTTGTGTTGTTTATCCCCTTTGGAAGGTGTTAAATTGCTTATTGAAGATCTATTTAAAAACAAAAAAAACTGTTAACTCCTTGCAGTTTGGTGCCCAGCTATTTAATGTTAACACCGTGGACAAATAGTTTAGTATTCATCTTCATATTTACATCCTAAGTGGACTGGCTTGTTGGAGTGTTTTTTCTTTGAATCTTTCTGGTGTGTCACTTGTTTATTATTTGTAATGATTTGTTGAGTTATGGACTTCTTTTCCTTTGCTCTCCTTTTTACATGAAACGCCCTGTGGAATTGTCTGCATTAAGTGCAAAAACCTAACTTGCCGATGTGCATCTTGATAAACTTGTAGTGTAAGGTTTGTCATTTACTCTTCCCTTTTCTTTATTCTGTTTTTTGTTGGTTTGTTTTCACATCCATCTGGTTTGTGTTAGACTGCATATTAAGCAAAAGCTGAGGGTTTGATCATAAGAATGCTGCTGTGAATAAAATATATTAAATGGTTAATATAAATAAAACTGAGTAAGTTAACTCTAAGGCTTTATGATAAGTATGTCTTCTTATAACAAATTCAAATGTTAAGCATTAGATGTGAAAGATTGGCATAACTTCAGGGTAGTCCAGGGTTTTTTTTTTTTTTTTAAAAAAGGAAAAGAACAAAGCAGTTTCATTTAGTCTAAAACCAGAGTAAACTGTTTCCGTAGAGTCTTTCATTTTGACATCCGAGTTTACAATTTTTTATTTTATGATTGCTTACATTCATCTTAGTCTTTTCACCATCTGCTTCTGTATAGAAAAAAATTATACCCTGGTAAATAATGATGTACTGTATAGTAAACTACTCTTCAGTTAAAGTGTTGTAAAGGAAAATATGATTTAAGGACATATCTGTCATAAAGATGAGGTTTTTTGTTTGGTTTGTTTGTTCATATTCATAGGTTAGTTTTGATGAGGGTGAAGAAGTTGCATTAAATCCCAATTCATGTTTTTAATAATGAAATGGAAAGCAGTTCTTTTGTTCACTTATATTCCAGCTCCTGTCTCATTCTTTGTTGATTCTGGGTATGGATAAAACAGACACCAACAAATACATGTAAATACAGAACAACCATAAACCATTCACTTGCCTTTTGTACTACAAGTGTTCTCCGATATGATTTGCTGGACTCCTGCCTACATGTTTAGGTCAAACAAAACAACAGTAAACAACTCTATTCATCATCTGTTTAAATGTGCAACACTGTTAATTAGATTAGATATGGGTTTTCTTCAAACACAAAGTTGGAAATGCACTTGATCGGACTATTACACTTAGTTCAAAGCTGTTCCAGCATGACTGTGCACAGAGTGAGGTCTATAAAGGCATTCTTTTGTTATGGTTGGTGCAGAAGACATCAAGTTTCCTGCACAGAGCCCTGACCTCAACCCCATATGGTCATATTTGGAATAAATTGGAAAGCTAACTTCACCCTAGGCTGCCTTCTTAATCTTTTATAATAAATCTCCATAACCATAGAATATTGCAGAAATGCTTACCAGAAGAATGGTGCGAAGGAAAAAGCAACTTCATATTATTTGCTGTTAAACAGCCCTCTTAAGCTTTTGCCAGTAGAGATTAAAAAGGCTTTTAGCTGACAAGATTTTGGACTTTTTTGAGCTACTTTTCACCAAGTGAGGAGCTTGCTCTTGCTAGCACTGCCTTCCTGTTCACTAAATGTACTCTGTAATACAAGACGATGTCTAGTTCAGAACAATTTCCTAACTAACTTTAGATTACTGTGCAAATTCTTGAGCTACCTCTCATTTCTTTTTATTATTTATTATTCCTTTATTTTACCAGAGAAAAAAATCCCATTGAAATCCAAATCTCTTCTACCAGGCAGTCCTGGCCAAAATGGCAGCACATTAAGTTTCACATAAAACACAAAAAAAATTAAATAATTATGCATATTTATAATGCATAAAACCCAAAACACACACATCCACAAAACATGTACATATTTCCTTCACATAAAACTCAGATTTCGAAGAATATTTCTTCATAATAAATTAAGTAAATTTATATTAAATTAAAGAAATAGGAACAAATGTTTTACTCAGACAGGCTGCAAAGTGCCTAAAATGCTATTTTAAAAATTGTTTATGTAACAATTCCAGCGGCAACCTTTAAACCGAGATCTGTATAGGAAGACCTATTATACGAGTTAATTCCCGACAGAGCAATCTGATAGGACGAGAGCAGAGGTGGAAAGAGTAATAAAATTTTGTACTTAAGTAAAAGTACTGTTACTTTAGTGAACTTTTACTGAAGT
>JAQQZT010000015.1:12035160-12045420 GCA_030068275.1 Clarias platycephalus | reverse complement strand
GACCATTCCACAGGTGCATGTTAATTAATTGATTATGGTTAATTGAACATGCATGGAAAACATTGTTTAAACCCTTAGATTACAAAATCTGAGCGCACGGATAATTAAACTGAGGGCACAGCTTAAGAAGTCGTGGGAACGGATTATTAAACTGAGGGCACGAATTACACAACTGTTGCCACAGATTTTTTTCTTTTTTTTTCTTTCTCCTCTAGGTGACTTCCGGGGCTCCGTAGTGGCTTTTTCAAAAATGTAATATTAATAAAGTTGATTTGTAGCTTCTGTTTAGTGTACAAAATTATTAATAATACTGTATATTGTACTGTATACCTTTTTGTAAAATTACTTCAAGTTTAAAATTAAAATTCTATTAGTCAAACACACGGTCATACACAGTATGAAATGTTTTAACAACTGCCCGACCTTAAAAAACATAAAAAAAGTTTTCTAAATAAGAATATAAAATAATAATATAATAATAAAAAGAAAAATAGAGTACAAAAGGAATATATTCAAATTATTAATATAAAATATTAATATTTGAATTTGAATATTTTCATTTCATACTCAATTTTTTTTATGTTATAAAGTATGTGGTTCATAGAGTTGTTATCTGTTATGCTTTAAAGTGGATGTTCCCATTTAATCATCTGAAAATAATTTCACATTTATGCATGTAAAGTACAGTGTTGTTACATTAACTATAAAAGTACATAAATCATATCAATGATTTTTATTTGTTATTAAAAATGATTCATAATTTATTAGTCAAGTCATGTCTGTCTATATAATCGATGTAGAGATATTAAATCTATTATCAAATTACACAAACCACATACATTATACAAACTACTACTACTACTTATTATTATTATTATTATTATTCATTTAATTGTGATATCATTAAAACAATGCAAAGTACATAAACAGGCTCACAACTTTTATGTGTTTAACAGGCATTAGGCACTTATTTAGCAATCCCTAAAATATATGGCTGTACAGAACAATTAGACACTTTACCATCACCTGTACGACTTTCTTATCATTACACATGCTGTGTTTTTCAGACCTTAAGAATTTGTCCTTAGTACAAATTTTGTACAATTTGTACTCTAGACCATAAGAATATTATGTCTTGTGCCCTATGACCAGCACATGTGGTGTCTTGTAGTGGAATGTTGCTTGAATGTTGTAATTATATTTGTACTGTTTTGTCCAGTCTATAATAATATGCAAGTGCTTCATAGTCTTTGGGGACATGACAGTTAAGTAACGTGACTTGATTAATATAGCATAATGAATAAATTTAGTAAACTGTCTGAGAAAAAGATAAATGGAATCCTGAATATTTAAGGGAGTCTGCGTAAACATTTTAAACTTTTCACAAAAAAATAGAATTTGTCACTGTACACAGGTTCATTCATATATTTTTAAGGCCGATATGAAGATATTGCACACAATTAATTTCCATAAGGAAGCATGAGCGAGCAAAATTCACATCTTGTCGACTCATGCTGCGTCCACAGCCTCATCTCTTTTAAAGTGACAGACGCCTGTGTTTTTAGACACGTTACTCCTCGAAATATTATGAACACATGAGTATGCTAATATGCTGTGCGTTATAAATGAAAGGTGCATGTCTTGATTTCTTTATCCTTAATAAATTTAATATTGAACTAGAACGGGCAGCACGGTGGACGTAACGTCTCTCAGCCAATCAGAAGACATCGTGGGCGGAGCCAGTGTCAAGCCTCAGTTAAAAGCTTGTGGCCCAGCACGCGCCCGTCCTGTTCCTCAGTTCACTTTTCGAACAGCTTTGTCAAGCTATTCCACCCGGTTTATTCCCGTATCTCTGTAACTCAGGTAAACATCCTCAGTCATGGAGAGTTACCACAAACCCGACGAGAAGACTCTTCAGGGCCTGAAGAACAGTGCTAATAAGCTAAGAATTCACTCTATCAAGGCAACATGCGCGTCAAATTCGGGGTAAGTTGGATTAGCAAGCTAACAGGCTAATAGTTGTACTGCTAGGTCATTCAGTGGAATGAATGGTTTGTCTCAGACGGGATAAGAGTGGAATTTAAGTAGAATTTTTATTTGTGTTGTAGTTATTGAATTAATTTAAGCTAGTTAATAAAGAGCTAAAGCACTTCAGCTAGTTTGCAGCCCAAGTACGTGTTTCATATCGGTCTTAATTAATTTAGTGCACACTATATACTATACAGCTACACTCTATCTAGGTGAGCACACTGTCACAGCCGCACCTGTGTGCGCGCGCGCGTTACACTGCATATTATTTAGCAGCCATAACTTGGGCCGGCCATGTGGCGGGGTGTATAAAGTGTCTAGCCTCTGCAAATGGCTAACGCTAGCTAATCTGAGGAGAATAGTCCCACATCTCATGCAAGTCTCCAAAAGATTTTCCGTTGGAAGGATACAGTTCTTGTTTAAACTCCAGTTCGCGTGAAAGAGCTGCATGCGCGCTAAAATGTATCACGTGCGACTCTGGAGGGCTCGTGGACACCCCCCTCCCCCTAAATTGGGATTTAGTTATTGAAGAAACGTACAGGTCGCAGCAGTGCGAACGATGTTTTTGCATTCATCATTGCAGTTGGGTAGATAACCAGGTAAATCCTTAACCTGAAACTTGCTCGGATTAACGCAATTTACTTTGAACGCAGAACTGCAAACAAGTGCTCTTGTGTCATCCCTGATACTGGTGATACTGACCATTGCAGTAGACTAGATAACACGATTTCACAGTCGTGATTAGAAGAAGCGCTTGTGTTGTGATTTATGATGCAACCTCAAATATGTTCCGTGAAAACTTTAATTGAGTAGCTAAATTGGGGGAACAAAAACTAGTTATTTTTGTTAGTTATTATTATATTTATCTGGATAAGGAGTGGGAAGAGCTTTGGAATAATGCTAAGATCACCTTGTGACAAAATTTGATAGGTTGGGTATCAAGAATGGTCTCATTAATGCCAGATTCTATGTGAAAATGTCTAATAACTTTGTTTATTTTACCATCGCTACATTTGAGAACTTTGGACAGATACCTAGTGACCTATAATGTTTTTTTTTTGTTGTTGTTGTTTTTTTTTTTTTTTCCTCATTCTTTTGTAATTTTTCTGTGATTGCCAGTATTTATTAATTTATTGTCCTGTTCACTTAAACATGCAAATTTAAGTCAGTCACTTTTTTTTCTCTACAAGAGTCCTATGATTTCCCTTCTTCTCACTGTCCTTTTTGTATTTCAGCTTATTAAAGATCTGTAGGAGCGAGATGGTGATAAGTTGTTACCTAGTGGTACATATTGGATTGGATTGTGAAATGGCATGTACTGTGTGTCTGTCTGAGCTGCAGTGTTTAGACATTGTATGGATTTCTTTGCCCTATTTTGAAATATGCAAACAAGTATTTACAGACTAAAAATATATAATTTCTATTTTTTTTTTTTTTTTTAACCATTCTAATTTTTGAGGTAACGTTTCCTAATTTGCACTTTGTGTCACCTTAACATTAACATGTTGAACCTGTGTTTGACCTGATTGTTGAGAGTTCAAATGAAAAATGCCGTGTTCCTATGCTTTCCAAACATGGGGCCTTACCCCGTCAGTGCCTCATGAATGCACAAAGTGCAATCATACTGTTGCATGAACTTTTCAATGCTGAAGTATTGAAGCCTTTATTGTGGCTAAATTGTGATTTACATTAAATTTTAGGGACTTAATAATATAAGTGATTACTAACTTTTACGATGCCTGAACCAGCTGTGTGTGCAGACAAAATACTACCTTAAAAATGAACTAAAATGTAATTTGGGTCTAAGTACACATTTCACACACAAAGGAAAATGGGTGGAAGTTGCAGTTGAACCACCCTGTAATATCATGCAAGATGTATTCCTCTAATGAATACACTAATTTTAAACCATGTCGATAACTGCATGCATGTTATCTGTAACTTATGGCTGTATTTGAGCTAACTGTAAATGACTCCTTAGTCCATTATTGACAGTTTTTTTTTCCCCCCGTTGTGCAGCCACCCCACATCATGCTGCAGCGCTGCTGAGATCATGTCTGTGCTGTTCTTCCACACCATGCGCTACAAAGCTGACGATCCCCGTAACGCCTGTAATGACCGTTTTGTTTTGTCTAAGGTAGGACTTGTTCTGTTGGCATTTCTGTAATTGGCGCTAGGCCTGATTCTCTTTAAAGTGAAAATTAATTGGTGTTTCTGTGAATTTTGCTTAACATTTTTAAGGTTGTGTAAAGCAGTTTTTCTTCTATTTTAGGGTCATGCAGCTCCCATTCTCTATGGAGCATGGGTCGAAGCCGGCTATGTAAAAGAATCCGAATTGCTTAACTTGCGCAAGATTGACTGTGACCTTGAGGGCCATCCAACACCTGTGAGTGATATGCTTATTACAGGGCAAGCACTGAGTGAATACAGTGAATGTGCTGACCTGTCAAATATTGCATGATTTAAGAACCACACTCTGATCAGTTGTTTAACTCTTTAAGGCCTGCCATAGAAGAGAGTATTTTTTACAAGCCTTGGTGTCTATTTTTATTTATTTCATTGCAATTCTTACACCCTCACCTCTAAGAATTTCTATGTAATAAATGCCAAGTAACCAGATAATTTTATTAAAAGTCCAATAAACCCGGGGGGGCGGGCCGGGCCCCCTCTCTCCTTCCTACATTTTTCTAAATGGAGAAGTGCTCGAAATTTCAACTTGTCAATTAAAAAAAAAAAATATATATATATATATAATACGCCACAATTTATTTGTCCCATCTGGGTAAAAATTTGTCTCACAAATATTTGACGAATGGTTCGTATGGTCACCAATGAACAAACAAAAAAACGAATGAGCAACAAACAGTGAAGCCATGGGCGGGCAGGGGATGTACATGTCAAGATATTGTTTTATAAAAATGTGGACTAAAGTACAGTGCCTTGCGAAAGTATTAAGAATATTAATACTGAATTATATAATAGTTCGAGTAACTACATAATAGTTCAATAATATTGAGCATTTTTTGTTTTCATGTGCAAAAATATAATTAGTGTTGGAAATTGGTAATATTTTTGGGTGGCTGGAATGGATTATCTGCATTTACATTGCTTTCTATGGGAAAATGTATTTGCCAATCAGAGTAATGGGAGCAGCAAGTGTTATCGATGAAACATCTTGCGCCTTTTTTTATTTATTCATTTTTTATTTTTAAAGCAGCTGTTCATCTAGATGCCACCGTTTGAGGATATTAGGATATTTTCATTTAATTTGTGCATGCAAAAGTGTATTGGTAAAGAGAGCAAAGAATAAAACATCATGGATTAGAAGCTAACGGAGTGCCAGAGAAAGCACAAGAAGACAAATCTCTCATATTTGTGACATCGTTGCACATGAAAATTATGGTAGCATGCTAGATCTTTAGGGCATGCGCACCTTGACTGTATGCGCGAAAGGACCCGCAATGCATTTGTGTTTTGGTTGGGAATGCACGGTTTCTTAATTTGTGTGCACACAATGTCATGTGCTGGTGATGTCACCACACGCAACAAAGTAACATGCTCTCATAGCATAAATCTCTACAGCATGCACCATGATTTCCATGCACGTGTTGTATCTATAGATTATGTACGAAAGGATGTGTGATGCTTTTTGATGATTTTTGTATCCAAGCTTAATTTAAGCGGATATAAATATATATATATATATATATATATATATATTTTTTTTTTTTTCTTATTCTTCCAGAAATTAGCCTTTGTGGATGTGGCTACTGGTTCCCTGGGACAGGGTCTGGGTGCTGCATGTGGGATGGCTTACACTGCAAAATACTTTGACAAATCCAGGTAGAGCAGTTGAATCATTCACATCTGTCCAATAATAAGTAAAATTCTCCCAAGTCTAACTAACCCTTTTGTTTAGCTACCGTGTGTACTGCCTTCTGGGAGATGGTGAGTGCTCTGAGGGTGCAGTGTGGGAGGCCATGGCTTTTGCTTCTCACTATGGCCTGGACAACCTTGTAGCCATTCTGGATGTAAACCGCCTGGGGCAGAGTGAGGCTGCACCTCTGAAGCATGACACAGCTGCCTACCTGGACCGCTGCAAGGCCTTTGGGTAAGCATGGCAAACATGCATGCAGAGTTTAGTAACCTTTGATAACCTGCATACTAGGGATGGGCATTTTTGTTCATATTTCATTTCGAGTAATCAGAGGTTTGAGAAACGAGTACTCGATTAATTGGGGGTGAAGTTTCCCCCAGACAGAGTTTCGAGAAGGAAGGACTCTCTGTCGAGACGGCGTTGCTCGCTTTAGAAGCCGTTTTCACTCTGTGCTCCGGTATTGTCTCTAAACCGCAAGTTCTCACATTTTTAGAGCCAATCGATCGACAATTTCACTCTCGATCGTTGCTGATGGGTTCGAGTATTCGATTAATCGAGTACTCGTGCACATCCCTACTGCATACACACTCTCTAGACTTATAGCAACCGTGATCAGAGATGGTAGTGAAATACATCTTCGAAAGCTAACTACTTAAGCAAAAATTGATGGGATAAGACAACCATTATTTTTATATATAACGGCATATATGAGCTAATTAGAGGAAAATCCTTCTAGCAAGCAAGTCTTCACACTGCATTATTAATCAGAAATACACATGTGACGAAAGTAGAATAATATCTATTAAAGAAAACACCCACGCCCCACAGTTCACCATAACGTAGATTATGAGGTTGATAATGGATTTAAAACTGGATACTGTTCTTGATTAGTTTCAAGACTCACAATAAGTTACAGTATATTATGGTTTTCCATTAGCTTTTTTTTTTTTTTTTTTTTTACACTTTTAGGACATAAGCATAGAAGGAATAAAACGTGCTGTCCAGAAACAAAATCTGTTGCATAGTGTCCCTTTTCTTGACAATCATTAAATTATTATTTTTATTTATTTTTAAATAATGCAGTGAGTGGATGTCTGAGTGGAGAAGTTGTTTTCCACTCAGACATTTTAGTTCCAATTCTTAAGAACAAGGGAGATGTTCAAAGCTGCAGCAACTACAGAGTATAAAGCTGACAAGCCACACTCGGTTGCAAGGAGTATAGAGGAAGGGAAGGTAGAGGAGTTTAAATATTTATGCTCCACTGTCCAAAGCAATGAGGAGTGTGCTAGAGAAGTGAAACAGAGTGCAGGCAGGGTGGAAGGGGTGGAGAAGAGCAGCAGGACTCAACTGTGATGGAAAGGTATGGGCAATGAATGTAGGGGAAAGTTTATAGGATGGTAGTGAGACCAGCAGTGTTGTACGGTTTGGGGACATTGACAAAAAGACAGAAAATAGAGCTGAAATTGGCAGAGCTGAAGATGCTGCAATTTGCTTTGGGAGTGACAAGAATGGATCGTAATAGGAATGAGTATATTAGAGGCACAGTGCAGATAGGACGGTTTGGGGACAAGGTTAGAGAGACCAGATAAAGTTGGTTTGGTCATATGTAGAGGAGGAGTATATTAGGAGGAGAATGTTCGAGATGGTGCTGGCAGGCAGGAGGTAAAGGCCCGACAGGGGGTTTATGGATGTGGTGAGGGAGGACATGCGGGAGGTTGGAGAGACGTCTCCAACCTGATTAGTACAGAAGTGATCAAACATAAAAATTAAGTTTGCACAAGGCATCTTTTCTGGAGTGTTTTTTAATTACCTGATTAAAGGAGGGTGTTAGTGTTTGGTGTCCACACACAGTTCAAACAAGTACTATATTTGTGAAAATGGTGTCATGATTGGAATCATTGAAATCAAGATCCAGATTTTCTCATGTACATCAAGTAGGTTTGCAAACAATTTTAATCAATGTCCAATTTTTCTGTCTCGTTTCAGATGGAATACTTGTGTAGTTGATGGCCATGATGTGGAAGAGCTTTGTAAGCAACTCTGGCATGCAGAACGTTTCAAAGGGAAGCCCACTGCCATTGTGGCCAAAACCTTCAAAGGCAAAGGGCTCAAAGGTGAGACAGTCATGTAAACTCTTCCTGAAGTCAAGACTTTCAGCTTTAATTCAAGGGTTTTAAAAGTTAATGTGACATTGATCAGGTTTTTCCACACATGCTCACCTGTTTTGGGGCACTCAGACAATGGAACTAATGACGTGTTCTTTCTCATGGCCATGGGTTCCAGACTTGCCTGGAACCCATGGCCACGATCAAATTTTCATCCAAGTATTTAAGGTAATCCTAAGGTCTAGAAAGGTTGGTTCATTCCCTGAGCCTCCAGCATGTGTGCTGAATTGCCAATATTGCCATATGCCTTGTGCTGTGGGTTTTCAGGCATTGAGGACAGTGATAATTGGCATGGCAAGCCCATCCCTAAGGACCGTGTGGATGAGCTTATTTCTCATCTTGAGAACCAGATTCAGGCTTCTGGCAAATACCTCCAGGCTGCCCTACCTAATGAGGACGCAGCTCCGGTTGACCCAAATCCCATCTATCTACCATCTCCTCCAGAACACAAGCCTGGAGACAAGGTGATTATTATACCCACTTGGTTCATAAGCAGCCAAATACATAATTTTTTCTCTCTCTCGTCTCTCTAAAAAGCCAACCATTAACTATTTGTGTGCAGATCTCTACAAGAAAAGCTTATGGTATTGCCCTAAAGAAGATGGGAGATGCCAGTCAGCGTATTGTGGCTTTGGATGGAGATACCAAAAATTCTACCTTCGCTGAGACATTTAAGAAAGCCCACCCTGATCGCTACATTGAGTGTTTCATTGCTGAACAGAATATGGTGTGTTTTATTTTAAAAAAGGTTTAGTAGTTTCAGTTTGAAGACCAACAATGGTTTGTGTGGTCCTCTCAAAACAGAGAAAATATTTACCTAATAAAGTGTGACTTAACTGAATTATTAACTGAATCCTATTTTAATAAGATAAAATTAGTATTAAAAAGTATTAAAATCCCTAATGTTTTTGTGCTTTGTAGGTGAGTGTGGCAATTGGTTGTGCCACTCGTGATCGTACTGTTTCATTTGCCAGCACATTTGCTGCATTCTTATCACGCGCCTATGATCAGATTCGCATGGCAGCGATTTCTCAGTCTAATGTCAACCTGGTGGGCTCCCATTGTGGCGTTTCTATTGGTAAGACCCATTTATTCAACTCTACTCGATAAGTCTTATAACTTTGTTCTTGCTTTTTTTTATTTATTATTTATTTATTTAAAATTTTTAAAATACTTTAATGCTTTGTTCCATTTATAAATTTTTATTAAAATTTTTTTTTTTTAGGTTAAAATGTGTTCTCTTTTGTGAGGTTAAATAAATTGTCTCTTGCTCAGGTGAGGATGGCCCCTCTCAGATGGCTTTGGAGGATCTTGCAATGTTCCGTGCTATCCCAACATGCACTGTGTTTTACCCTAGTGATGGAGTGTCCACTGAGAGGGCAGTAGAGTTGGCAACAAATACAAAGGTAATCATTACTGAAATGGGAATTCTAATGTCTTTACCAGCTCTTAGATAATTTAGTAGTTTATAAACTGTAGTGTACATTGAAAACAATACAAGCATGCTTCCAGATAAAAAAAATAAATAAATTATAGCTGAGGTGTTACACAGTATTCACTGCTTTTTTTTATTTATTTATTTTTGTCACCCAGCTATTATTTTAATTAGTCTTACTAGTCAAACATTTAATTTTTAATATTGACAAAAGGAGTCTTTTTCAATTCCTACATGTTCTTTTGGTATTCAGTGCTTGCTTTAACTTGTTTTCAGGGTATCTGTTTCATAAGGACCAGTCGACCAGACACAGCCATCATATATGAGCCAGATGAGAAATTTGAAATTGGCAAAGCTAAGGTAAGTGTCTGAAGCAACCTTTCACTTATGTAGTACTCAAATGACAGGGGGACTTTCAGATGCTGCTCCTGATTTTGTAGTTTTTGTTGTTGCCTGCTTGAGAAGCATGGGCGACACAAGGGGGGTCACTACCTGCTGTTTCTTGTCATCCGTCATCACACTTTTCCCTCCGCCATTATTCAAAAACCATTGTTGGGAATTTGACCACATTTCCTTTTTCAGAAAGCAGAGGGTTTTTTAACTTAAATTATAGTTTATAAATTATATAGTTTTGTTAGGAATTGTGCATGTGTATTTTAGTGGTCTCATTGATTAACTACATACTGTGTGTGTGTGTGTGTGTGTGTGTGTGTGTGTGTGTGTGTATATATATATATATATATATATATATATAT
>JAQQZT010000015.1:11987810-12004274 GCA_030068275.1 Clarias platycephalus | reverse complement strand
ATGTGATTGGTTGATTAGATAATTGCATTAATGAGAAATTGAACAGGTGTTCCTAATAATCCTTTAGGTGAGTGTATGTTGTATATGTATTTAATTTTTTAAAAGTTATAAATAATTTTACTAAAAATACTACATGGTTATCAGTAAGTATTGTATGGGAATTGCTATTTGTATTTGTAAAATACAGGTAGGAAAATCATTAAAATACACTGAAGATTTTATATACAGTAAAATACTAGTGCACACTGCTTAGACCTCGGTGTGTCATGAGTAAGTGAATACTACAGTATAACAATAAGAAGGACTTCAAATCAAATCTAAACTGAAAAACAACACATGCTGCCAGTGGTAAATAAGAAGCAGGCTGTAGAAATAAATCTGTATAATGTGCTGCACAGGGCTGATATGCTTCTCGAAATTATGGATGCAGTAAATGTGCATGATCATAAATCCTGGCGATCATGTTTATATTGTTCAGGCTTAATCCATTCTCAGCTTCATTCTTGCATAGCTACATGTCTGAATATGCATGCCGTGTGTGTGTGTGCGTGTGTGTGTATGAAAAAGTGTGTGTGTGTGTGTGTGTGTGTGTGTGTGTCTGCTTTTTTACTGTAAGACCACCAGAAAAGGTTCTAGTGATAAAACTGTTACAAACTCACTTCTTTCTAAATTAAGATACAATGCTGACATTTGTGAGCAGCTGGTTGTACATCTGTATAGTATCAGACTGACTGCATAAGAGCATTGTTTCAAATGAGTCTGAATTGTTCTTGCGGTTCAAGCTGAAGCGTGCAACAGAGATTCTAAACACACAATTCATTGTGGCTCTTCTGCCCTAATCACCAGATTTTAATGGTTTCCTATCCTTGGACACAACAGAGGGAAAAAATGCCAAGAGAAGCAACAAAAACTTTATCTGTAATCAGGTTGTCTTTTTGTGAGTGTTTACTGGATGTTTAATCTTTGTGTGGCTAAATAGATGTTTAATCTTTGCCTGGATTAGGATTTGATTATTTCTCAAACAAATGTTTAGTGTAGGCAGCACAGTGGCTTTGTCGTTAGCATTCGCACCTCAAGGTCTCGGGTTCGATTTCTGCCTCGGGTTTGTGTGCATGGATTGTTTCCTCCCACAGTCCAAAGACAAGCAGATAAGGCTGACTGATGTTCCCAAATTGCCCGTAGTGTGTGTGTGTGTGTGTGTGTATGTGTGCCCTTCGATAGACTGGTACCCTGTCCTGGGTGTACTCCACTTCGTGCCCTAAGTCTTCTGGGATAGGCTCCATAATTAAGTGGTCTAGACGATGAATGACTGAGGGTTTAGTGTAGTGAGATGTTTAGACACTAGAGGGCGTACTGATTTAGAACACACAAACAACTGAGTATTGAACATTTTAAAAGTTTAAAAACACTGACTCACCAAACCAGCATTATAAACCTCATAATAAGAATGAACTATGATTTAGAAACAAATCTCCAACAATCTGCGCTGAATGGTAGCAAAAAGATGACAGAAGTCAGTAGGTTATTTAACGATTATTGAATTAGATCATGGTATCATGTTCAGTAGATGCTAATTAATACACAATGATATACTTTATGAAGGCGTTATATACAGTAGTATTACAGGCTCTCTGAATTCATGAGCACACACTCTCTGAGCATCCTGTGTGGGAGAGGCTGCTAGAAGGTCTGGGCTGAACTTCCTCCAGCTCCTCAGTTATTTCCTAAGTTTGTGAAGGACACAGTCCTCCAGTCTGCTGCAGCACACAGACCAGATAACCCGAAAACATTCAGACAGCTCCTTTTACTTTAAAATTAGGAAAATATTCAGTTTTTTTTTTTTTTTTAAACTAGTGTGTTGCAATGCTACTAATGCTGATAAAATTAAATTAAGACAATTTGAAGTTAAAAGGCATTTGACGGTGAGAGAAAATTCGAGAAGATTGCTGTTGAACCAAAAGGTAGGTTTGGTGTTTCTCTTTTTGCACGTCATCCTTGGAGTTTTGTTTCTTTGAACTGAACATTATATAAATTTTCTTCTTGTTTTTCTTCTTCTTGTTCTTTTTTTTCCCCTTCATATCGTATTCGCTATAGTTCATTTCAATAACTACAGTAGTATAGATATAAATATTATTAATACCGCAGCGAATACATTAGCTCATAAATATACACTAATTTACACTAAACGGTAATATTAGAAGTATTAACGATGCACTGACATCGCTGTACTGTAGGACGCATCTTAACACGTGTTAGATGGTCTGCAACGCGAGGTGAACTAATACAGGATCTTCTATGTGGTTGTTTTGTGGTAATGTGCCTATGAGTCTTTAGATGTCGCTCCAGGGCATCTTTCGGAAATAAGACCTTCAGGTGCATTTAAAGGAATAATTCACCTCAGACATTTGGAAGTCAACGTAGGTAAAAGTCATTGAAGTTTATAAGCATTAAAATCGTCACACATTTATCAGTGGTTTTGTAGTTTTTGATACAACTAGCAACATCATAATTACTTGATCTGATTAATATTAATGAAGTACACTGATCAGCCATAACATTATGACCACCCGCCTAATATTGAGCAGGTTATTGAGTCAAGGGCAAAGAGTTTGAGATACACTAGCTGTTCTATTGGATCGGACTACACGGGCCAGCCATCACATCACCATTTACCAAAATGAGCCTTGGCCACCCATGACCCTGTTGCCAGTTCACTGGTTTTTCTTCCTTGGATCACTTTTGGTATGTCCTGACCACTGCAGACCAGGAACATCCCAGAAAAGCTGTAGTTTTGGAGTTGCTCTAACCCAGTTGTCTACTCATTACAATTTGGCCCTTCTCACAGTAGCTACGTGTTCAACACCTCGTTACAATGGCGGCTGGAAGTGAGTGTGAGATATAAGGCAGCAAGTAAAAGTTGCTATGTCAGAAAGCAGAAAAAAAAAGAGGAAAGCATACGGATTTGAGTGACTTTGACAAGGGCAAACTTGTGATGGCTAGAGGACTGGGTCAGAACAACTTCAAAACTGCAGGTCCGGTGGGATGCTCCTGGTTCATTGCAGTGGTCAGAACCTACCAAAAGTAATCCATGGAAAGAAAACCGGTGACCTGGTGACAGGGTCATGGGTGGCCAAGGCTCACTGATGCAAAATATAAAAAAATATAAAACACCGAGTTACTGCAATGCTTCATGAAACTACAGTACATGAATGGTGTTCTCATACTCCTAGGTTGTTTCAGTCGTCTGTAATGGTTTCAGCGTGTACTTTACCAAAAAACTAAAAATCTAAATTTATACAACTGACCAATAAAATGTATAATTTTTTCCCTCTCTCTTCAATTATTGCTTTACATATTATGCACTAAATACTAAATGCTCTGTCTTATGAAACTTTATGTGCTTATAAAGGTAGTCACATTTCACTCCATTTAATTTGACTTGCTTTTATTTGACAGGATTTTATTAGATTTGCCAAATCTTACACATAGTCCTAATATTTATTCACTGTAATACTCTGACACTAATGAATGAAGTTCATAAGGAAATGAGTAATCTGTAGTTGAGAACATGGCCATAAACAAAGTGGAGTCAAGTCTGGACACTCTTGTAAAAATTTTGGGCGCCCTTGAGAAAAGCTTAAACTGGAACTCTACCCGACTTCACTTTAACAGATACGTGCTTAAGTACCATGGCCCCTGGCTACTTCTGGACCCCCAGGTTTCAGACTCTTTATGGGACCTTTGCCTCAGTCCATGGTGTAAACACAGCAGTTACAATAAAGGCAAAAGGAATGAAAGTCTGTAAAGCAAAGTACACTTTATGCCATTGTACAGTGGCATCTTTTGTAAAATGCAGCCTCTGGCTTTAGGATGTAGAAGTGAAAAGCATATTACTGTGACCTGTAAATCGGTCTTTAAATATATTCATAGAGCAAGTATCCTCATAGTTGAATAAGTATTATTAGATAAAAATCTGATAAGCATTCATGCCCTAGTTACCATATGTCATGTTATAACCTATAACTGAAATGTACCCAGTTGGGAATAAATGGCATGAATTGATACAAAATAGTCTGTACTATTGAATGGAAGAGGATCTTTTTAGTTTGCCTATTTTTTTATTTTTATTTCTAAAATTGTACCTAAATGTTTAAACCTTTATTAGCAATGTGGGTTAGAGGTTAACATTGTTGCTTCACTGCTCCGGAGGTGTGGGTTTGAAGCTGGCCATTAATCTGTGTGAGTAAAGTTTTCATTTTCTCCCCCTGCTTAATGGGTTTACTTCCACAGTCCAAAGAAATGTGTTGACTGGTGTTTCCTTGTGCCCTTTGGTTGGCATTGGTTGGCACCCCAACAGGGTGTTCTCTGCCTTGTACCCAGAGTTCTCTGGGATGGGCTCCAGTCCTCCCCATGTGACCCTGTATAGAACAAGAGCTTTAGACAATGGATGGATGGCTGTTTACCAACCACTTTGTTATGACCCAGAAATCATTTATGGACAATTTTGTGTAGATTCATAAGATATAATCTCCATAATATGCATTTTTATTTTAAGGATGTTACACGGGCATAATGTGGACAAAGTAATGAGAGCTGAGTATTTATGTAAGGCACTGTATGTATAAGCTATTTGTTATACTTACTGTGACACAACCCAGGTTTGAGGTAATTAAAGCTGCTGTAGAGAGGAGAAGAGATAATAAGATTTTATATCTAAGACTTTGTCATCTCTCCACATTCTTTCCTCTTCACTCTGTCTTTTGTCCTTCCTAAGCAAGATATGGACATAGGTTTATCATTTTAAATTACAGAAACCATGCATGCCAACAATATCAACAAAAGCACTTAACAGTTTCCCACTGATCTGTGACTGTGAGTTGGTTTTAATGTCACCAGGCCTGTGTTTGGTTCTGTTTCCTGCTGATTAAACTAAGTTGTGCTGAGTTTCAAGCCAGATACCACATCCAAAAAGAGTAGTGTCACACACTTTGCCAGACAGGGGCTTTTTTAGGGACACAAGTCACTAAATTACAGCTGTGATTGTAGTTAATTTTAGCCAAGCATTCATATTTAGGAACCACCCAATGGTTAGTAAGGGAGAGTGAATGCAGAAACAGAAGAGTGAATGCGCTCTAATAAAAAAAGAGTAGAAGTAAAAATTTGGAAGTTTCACATAATGGCATATCAATATTGGGCTAAATGGAGTAAAAAAGAAATATTTTAATGTCAACCTTTGGTTGAAAGATGGGTCAAAGACACAGAAAGTCATTGAAAATTGTTGCCCTGCTGGTAAATGACACTACATTAAGGTTATGTCAGTTCATTGCCTTTTATGATGACATATATAATAATAACATGTTTTATTCCTTCTAAACTTGCTATTGCAGTGATAGAAATTGACTGATTATACTAATTGAATGGTGCTTTTTTTCCATCACTACTGATTATTCAACTTTACTCGCCATATTTATCTAATACTTAAGCTATTTATATCGATCTAAATGAATACATTTATGATGTGCGGATGTCTGCCAGAGGTCTAGGAATACAAAATTATTTCAAATTAAAGCCTCAGTTGGTAGGGTTATTTATTTTGGGAATTTTAAAATATCACCTAACAAGATGAGAGCTGCTATTAACAAATGCTATTTTTTTCTCTATCTCTCCCACTGTCACCAATGTAATGACTGAGTTGCCATTATAACTTTAACAGGAACAAGAGACTTGAGACTTCCCTGTTTCCCAGCATCCTTGCATGATGCTGATTTCTGATGATGATGTGATTATGTTGATGATCATGGTTTGGGATGTTAATTTGGGTTTAAACTGTTTCATATAGAGGCAAACACTAAAATCAATGGGGAAATTATTTGTTATAATTATTTTTATTATAGCAAACCTGCCTAGACACCCAGAGAAGGTTAATTTGCTGTGAGAATAAAATATAATTGGAATAAGTGCTAATTTTTAAAGGGATGTATTTTTAATAAAAGATTCTACATTCACTGTTTGTAGTCCTCAAGACTAGGTGGAGATTACAACCTGTATTAAAACTATAAACGTTTATGAGTGATGACGCACACAATGGAAGATTAAAACCCACTCTTCTTTCAGTCATTACTAGAGCACATTGTCTACATTGTGTAAAAGTTATAATAACTTTTACATAATGACCAGTATTAAGTATTAAGTGCATTGGAGCATTAAAACCTTGCATTGGAGTTATTATATCATTTTCATACCATTTGCATGTTCATTGTCTTTTAGTGCTACTCTAGTTCCCATTACATTGCACTCACATTGCAACTCCTTTTGTCCTATTTTTATTTCTTTTTTTTTTTCTGTCACTCACACCACTATACCACTAAGACTAACACAGTGCCTGAATGGGGTGACATAAATAGTTGCCTGCAGCCCCTGGAGAAGGGGAATGTGGTCATGTAATTACCCGGAGAAACCATTCTTTGGCGTAACCCGTGTCCTTCTGTGGGCCAGGTCTAACTTTTAACTTTTTGTGTGTATTTGCAAAAGATGAACATTTTTGTGATGCTTTCCTTTCTTCTTCATGTTTCATCTAAATCCAAATTCCATTTATTAATCCAAATAAATAGAACATTATAGACAGATTTTTCTTTTACCAATTACTGTGTCAGCCTGTGTATTTGGATTCTGCTGAAATAGTCTGCTGTTTGGATTCTTGATTAAAGTTTTCCCGCACCATAAAAAATACTACTTTGCTGTGCATTGTAGTTGATTCAAATATTCCTAAAAATTGTGCATAACTGCATTTTCTTTTTTATAAAAGGTTATAATGTATTTTGTAGACTGCAGGACAAGCAATATGCAGAGACCAATGGATAATTTTTCTTTGGTTCCCGGCATTCCTTCGGCCACGCCGAACTGGGAGTATGGTATAATTTAGCTGCTATTTTTACGAATAGGACCATACTGTATACGTTTTTAACAATTAACTTTAATTCAAAAGCAGAGCATGCACTTTTGACTTTTCAAACAAGGTGATGAGCTGCTCCTTCATAGTATTGACTTTTTACCCTAAATAATAGTTTAGACTATAATGCATACCCAATAAGGTAACACACTGCAAATCACATATCCAGGCTCTTTTCTTTCTGTGGTGGGCTGTTTGTGAGACAGATCAAAGGTCCAACCGCAGAATAGTCCAGCTGTATTTGTTATTTCAGCAGCAAGAAGAATTTTGGAGCATCACACTTAAAGCATGAGATTAAAACATCCTTTGCATGTGATAATATTAAACCATACTGCAGGATCTTTGTGGGTTTACTGGACCTTTCCTTTTTAAATCTCATATTTAACCATTAGTTATGCAAATAAATTATAAGTAAATTAAATTAATGATTACTTGTAGTCTGCTTTAACAGTGAAAAATAAATATTGAGAGAAGTCCTATGAGTCCTAAAAGGTAAACATTGTGCCTCTTTGTGCTGTAACACCTAGCCAAGACAGGCAAGTTCCCTCCAGAACATCAGAGGGCACCATCTATTGAATTTAAAATAACTACTTAATTAAAGCTGCACATAGTGTCCAGTCTTTTATACAGTTAATGTGGGAATTAACTGGGAAGACATAATGTTTGCCCATAATTGGCCTTAAACCTCCACCTTTCAATTCTGGCGCCGGGTCTGTGTGTCTGGAATTTGCATATTCTCCCTGTGCTTGGTGGGTTTGCTCTGGGAACTCCAGTTTTCTCCACAGTCCAAAGACATGCAGATTAGGCTAATTGGCATTTCAAAATTGAAGTAGTGTGTGTGAGTGTGTTTATTGCGCCCTTCGATGTATTGGCACCTGGTCCAGGGTGTACCCTCCTAATGCCCCAAGTCTCCTTGGATAAGCTCTAGGCCTGCTGTACCATGTATAGGATAAGCGTTATAGAGAGTGAGAAAAAATAACGTTTTTGGTATTTTGTTATGCTTTGTGACAGTGTGGCATGCCATCTAGGGTGTATCTTGTCCTGTGCCGTAGGTTTTCTGGGATTCTCCATGACACGACACTGGATAATGATGGATGCATGCTATTTTGTCCCATCTTTGTCCACTATTTTTGGATTTGTTAATGTTTTGGCATTGATCCGGATTATTTTTGTCTCACTTCTTTTTTCACATGTTTTGGAGAAGGAGAGCTGAAATCTTTCTACTCTGGAAACGTGGGCATTTTCAGACTACATGTACTACATTGTGAGCATGAGCATTACAATTTTCCCTATGATCGAGATACATCTCATTACCAGTAATAGTGTCATGGTGTCCCAGGTCCAATTTTGTCCCTATTCTGGTTGATGATACAATAGCTGTGATGCTTAAAATACCTAAATACCTAATCCTGTTCCTCTAACAGGCCCACTCACAGTCAAAATCCAAAAGGGTTCACCATTTGGAAGAATGTAACCAGTAGCAGTTTCCCCATCCAGACATTCACAGGCTTACTGCATCCAGAAACACTTCTGTTCATGATCCCTCCAAGTCCCTCCAAAATCTAACCATCATAGTCTCACCATGTTGTGTTAGTCTCTCCCCTGTCAGTCCCCTCAAATAGACAGCCCCAAGACAGAGACAGGTGAAAATCCCCGCATCCCCGCATCCAGATGTAACAAAAATGTTCCAATGAATATTGGAGCGCACTACAGCCCAGGTGAGGAGATAACCCACTCTCGCTCCCAGAGAACAAAACCACAGAGGATATTATTACAGAAGTACTAGGTCATGGTTATATGTTCTCTTCCAGCTCTCCTACTGCTGCAAGGTTGTTGTTTTTCTGGAAAACATTGCAAACATTGCATTTTTACAGGGTCTAAAAACCTGTCACAGTCAAATACTGGTACCCATTACCCTCATTAAATTTTCCACCAAACAGGTAAGAGAGGCAAAGATCTTTAATAGACTTGACTTATGCAGTGCGTACACCCTGGCTCCTACTAGCGACTTCATCACTACAAGTGGTCGTTATAAACATTTGGGTGATGCCATGTGGGCTTGTTAATGCTTTAATTTACCAACTCAAGGGAAAAATATGTCTTTCTACCTGAAGTTACCCAAAATGATCGTCCATTTGGAATGTCTAAACCTCTGATCATACAGTAGACAGAATTAACAGAACAAAGTTTATCGCTTTCACTGAACAGAAAATGCATAAACTTAACCTTTATCTTACGGGCCATGACTTTACTCTGTAGCAACCATTAGTAGTAAAAAACCTCTGCACATTAATCTTGAAATGTTGGGAGAAGGCTGATGGGGTTTTGAGTTTTATGGAACTTGCTTTGAATTTACATATACCTATACATATAAAGTGATAACCTTAACTTTAACTTTAATTTTGTAGCTATCCTTTCAAATTGCCTTATGCTAATTGTTACAAAGATGTAAGTGTGAGGTCCACAGGACAGTTTAGTAAACTGCCCCAGTCAAGCATGCTATAATTTTGATCTCCTTCCCAGATTAATAACTGCAATCCTGTAAAAGGAAAAATAATCTTATTTTGTTCATGCGGAAAACACTACTTTTGATTTTGTTGTGGTGGTTCAAATAGCTTAGGGTATAGGGCTGGATATATATTTAGTAATGGAAAGATGCTAGATGCAGACAAAGTGTCATGCAAAGGGATCATCAGATGGGAATACAGGGGAAGGACTACCAGTAAAGCTTGTTTAATTCAGATGAATGGCTGAAGGACCAGCAGTGGCCTGGCCGTTTCAACTCTTCTGCCACAGAGAGAACCATTAGCTCATCTCAATTCCTGTCACACTGAGACACAATCACCCTCAGCTGGAACAAGTTCAGGCATGACATCATGAACATGCTGTCCACCCTCCCAGACACGTGCATACGGTCTGAATGACAGAAATAACCCCACCTTCCCCTTTCCTGTCTAATGAATAGCTTGTGTGTTTGTAAAGGCCTGTTAGACTTTCCACTGCCACCACAAACTGTATAATCAGTCCTGACCCAGACACACATACTGTATGCACACAGGTTGCCGCATAATTTTAAAAAAGTCTCCTATAGTTTGGGGATTTTTTACAACTTGATGAGAATTATTTTTCAAAATTATTTTTTGTATGTAAAGTTAGATTTGGCAATGATTAAATTAACACACTCACTTATGTTACTCAGTGAATTCTCTGCGCCTTCGCATGACTCAGTCGTGGGACACCTTATCCTGTTGCCACCCATGACAGTGGATTATTATATTTTTTATAATGCAATTCTCTATATTTCATTTAAAATTTATTTTGTACATTCCATACCAAAGATGTCTGCTAATTGCTTTAGTGGAAAACAGTTATTTAGGATCTTTTTATAGTTGCAAATTACACCTTAGACTAGTGTCTATATTCTGGTACCAAGACAGAGACAATCTTTTAATCCTTCCATTTTCCCTTCCTTTATTCCTTCCTTACTTCCTTTTTACCTACCTACTAGCTAGGGAGGGAAATGCTCTGGCCAGTGCTTTTAATAAGAAAAGTGAACCTCTGTTGACTTTCGTAGTCATTCATGCAATGCCACAAGAAAACAATCTTAGACAAGTTGGCACCTGCCATCTTTGTATGCAGTGTCTTTGAGCTGGCCAGACAGAAGAACCAGATTTGCTCTCTTGGGCCTGTGGCCATTGGTGGTATTGGCATTGTCAGGATTTGAACTCGCAGTTGTCTAACAATAGAGTGAATGTTTTTTTGTTCATGCACTTACAGTAGGAGCCACACTCTATGGTTAAGTGTCTCTATAGATGGGGATAACGAAAAGCTAAAGATATCAGATTACAGTATCCACATATTTGTACTGAATATCCTGACTGAGCTGAAATCCAGGTGCTTTTATATTTTGGATTTCTTTAATACTATAAGATAATATGATATCCTAAATCATAATACAGTATACTGTTTGTATGGCAGCACAGAAGTGTTGAAATAACGTATTTATTCACTTATAAGCATGCATGCAAAAGCACATGGAGTAATATTTGTTTCCAGTAAAGGGGAAGGGTTCAGCTGTTCAATTTATGCATGGCAGAAACTAGAGTATCATTTGGCTGTTTATTCAAAGTTTTCTACTGTAAGTGATGCTTAGCAGATTTGCTGGCTTTGCTAACTTATGAAAAAAAGCAGTATTACTCATGAGAAGTCGGTCAGACTTCGTCTATTCGTGTAATACAGCAGGCCTATTATTTTTGCATTATACCCTATTGCAGTGTTGTTACTTATTTCTGAAGAGTTGTGAACTCTATATCAAGAAGTTTTGTGTGTTTGACAAGGTGTTGGCCTAGTTTGCAAATGCAAAGACTAGCTTCAGCTGGTGAGAATGTGCTACAGGAATTTTAGTACAGCGTCCTTCCATTAAAACACTATTTAATCAAAACCAAGACTGTGCTATAGGAGTTTGTGTAGCCTACAAACATCACCTTTGAGAGTAGACATAGCTCACAAGTAAAATATATATATATATATTAATATTAATTTAAATACTAAATTTGTTTAGTTTTATAACATTTCTCATCATTCTTTTCTTCCTTGCTGTAATTCTTTGTTGTAGGTCTGAGCATATCTGGTTCTGCTTTGTCAGTATCTCAATGATGGTTTCCTACTTCCCTCTCCTGCTGTTGCTAAGTATGATCAGCTTGGCCCCCCTCTTACTGGCACTACCGTTTGAGCAGAGGGGCTTCTGGGACTTTGGTATAGACGGTGATGCGGATGGTCTGACCGTAATGATGAGGGATGAAGAGGAAGGCTCGGCTTTGCTACCTCCAGAACTGCCATCTTTTGAGATTCCTATGTGTCCATTTGGGTGCCAGTGTCACCTAAAAGTGGTACAGTGTTCGGACCTAGGTGAGTAATATATGTGTGTGTATGCATGTATGTGTCTTTGTGCAGAAAAAAAAGGGTGCAAGTGAAAATGCTACCTACTTAAAATACAAGCAAAAAAACATTGAAGTGGAAGTCTGAAAGATAAACTCAACCCATCTGTCTGAGGCAGCAGTAAAATGCAATATTAAAAAATATGTGGTTATTCTAAGAGCGAGACATAGAGTCAAATGCAGGCTTTTTAGGGATTTACCCAAAATTCCTGGAGGCAATGTGGCCTTTGATGGCAAATGAGATGTTTCTGTGTAATTTCCTCACAAGCATCAAGAAGAAATTTGTTCTTGTGTTGTTCTTGGTATAGCGACAGGATATTTTACCAAACAGACTGACACTGTGCAGACAGAGACATGTTGAATGTCTAACTTTTAACATCTATCAATCCCATAAACCTTTAGATGTTGGAACATTTGTCCTGGTTAACAGATGCATGGGTCAAAGAGTGTTACACTTCCTGTTGGCTGTTCTCAGCCCTCTGTTTTCCTTTGTACTGCTCAGAAACAAAAAAATGAAATTGTTTTACCCAAAACTGTGTGAAAAGTTGTGATGACTGCATTGTCATTGTCATTAATCAAACATCTCTAAAATAGACATGTAATTACATACATAAAGTCATTATGAGATAGATCCATAATTTACTACATGGTTAAAACACCTAGATTCTGCTTATAAGTGATGCTAAGAGCATTGCACTTCTTTCTTTTGGAAGTTTCTTACATTCTTCTTGACAAATAGTCATTTTATCCTCTATAATGACTAGTCTCCAAGTTGCAGGAAAATATGCCCACAGCATGATGCTGCCACCACCGTGTTTGACAGTAGGGATGGTCTCTCATTTTGTCAAAATGATTTGAATCTGTTTAAAAATGGGTGTGAAAAATAACAAAATGTGGAAAATTTGAAAGGGTTGGAAAACTTTATATGTGTGTTTTGTGTATGGGAGTGTATTTGTATGTCATTTACTTCCCATTGAATTAAAACCCATTAAATAATTTGTGCACAGTCTGTGTGGGTTTCCTCAGGATTCTCTGTTTTTTCCCTACCTCCCAACACATACAGTACCAGTATCTGGACTGGATGTCTTTTATAAGTGTGAATGAGCATGTGTTCATGGTACCCTGTTATAACTTCATTCAAGGTGTATGCCCACATGCCCAATAGTCTTGAGAAAGTCACTGGATCCACCACAACCCTGACCAGGATAAAGTGGTTCCTGAAGATTGTCAGAAATATTTAAAATAGTACACATTTGTGGTTTGGTTTTGGTTAGAACTCAGCTGGATTGCGAGGATTTGGTGGATACTCATGAAATTGGGCTGGCTTTTCTGGAGTGTTTATTTTCTGGAGTCTAAGGTTACTTACTGTACAGAAGGATAATTAATGATACTTGCAAATAATGTGTAAATCCTTCCAATATTCTCAAGCAGCACACCTCAGTTTTATTAATAAGTTATCCTAGTAAATAGAACAGACTTGCTCAAAATCCCAAGAGTGTCTGGCAAACGTAGGATTCAAACACACAACCTTCCTATTACTGAGGCACCACTTCCTTCAGCTAGTACATAATGGTGTTGGCACAAAATGGCCTCTAATAATGTTAGTGGTATTCAATTTTCCTCTCATGTTTTTCTGACCCCATCTAAGCCATAAGCTGGAGTTATTTAACATTTACTGAACTGGGAATAGCCGCAATTAAAGAGAGGTAGAGGAGGGGCTGGTATAATTCATTCCTGTCTACTCTGGGTCATGAATATGCTGCTGCTGACTTAATGGCATTGAACTACTACAATATACCTATAGCCAAAACCCACAGATAATATTACCATAAGTGGTGTTATAGTTACTTCTTAGTCCTGAGTGCAGCTCCTTATAAAGGCCGTATGTTTGACTGCTGTTAATCTACATGTGGCTTCTTTGCTGCCTGTAAAACAGACAGCTTCATGGTTCATGGAACATCCTAAAAACAGTAAGCTTTTGCTCACAATAAATACTTCATGTCACTGCGCTGAGTGTGACAGAGGCTGTTAGAGTTACATTTCATTTTTATTTATTTGCTTTTACTTGCTGACACAGAGGAAGCCCTGGCCTAAGAGCTTCTGTGAATCTAGACCAGCTGGAGAGCATATGGTCAACTATGGTGTGCGTGTGTTTGCATATCTTGGTGGGGATCAAATCAAAAGTCCCCATAAGGATAGTTTGACTTTGGGAGGACATTTGGATGGTACCCACTAAAAAAATAAAAGAGACTAAAGATTTCCTTTTGGCTACTGAAGTTAATATTGCATTGGACATCAATAGAGTTGTGTGTGTGAAAGTGTGTATTTGTATGTGTGTGTGTGAAAGAGAAAGACTCTTGTATATGTATAGGACTGCTGTAAAATAAGACATAAAATTTGTGTTTGTGTTTAGCTTTGACCTCAGTTCCTCAAAACCTCCCCACTGACACCAAGCTGCTAGACCTACAGAACAACCGTATTACAGAGCTGAAGGAGAATGACTTCAAAGGCCTCACTAACCTTTATGTAAGTAATGCTAACAAATGTTATGCTGAAAGATGGGGCCTATTTTTAAAGAATAATTTTACTGGAGGGTTAAAGAACTGATGAACTGCAGTGCTATATGGACAGATATACAGCTGGAGGAAAAAATATGTGGGAGGAAGATGACAAAACAATCCGACAGGATTTTGAAACAGACCATGTTGTCCTACAGCAGAATGCCCCTGCTGTTCTGAAAGTCTGCTTTTCTGCCAAAACGAATATTTTAGTTCCGTCCCGTACTCACAGCCAAGCAGTTTTTTTCCTCATGATTTACTTAGAACACTGACCAAACTCAATATGTAATATGGCAAATCCATGAAATAAGAATATAATGTTAAAATAGCTTTTATTTAATACTGTATGTTTTGTACACAATTGTTCTTAAAAGATACTGTACTGTACTTTTTTAATGGTTTGAGCTTTGAAAGGGGGTTCTACTTGGAACGTTTCCTGACAGGGAAACCCTTAGTTTTTTTTTCCCAGTGGGCCAAAAGGTCATACAGTAGATTAAGGGTCCTAGGGGAGTACTTTTTGAACATTGGACATTGAATGGGTGTTGCATTCCAGGGTGAAATGTTTTGCTGGCAAGGATTACATACATATCAAATAAAATACCAGTAATATTCAAGAATTTTCTACCCAAAATAAAATGTGGGTTTAAGTTTACATTATTCATAAACTCGGGTGTTTCTGAGTTAGTAAGATTCAGGTTAAACCTATTCAGGTTAAACCTGTTCTGAATAAACTGAACAATCAAAGGGCAAATAACTATAAGAACTCAATAACAAATACAACTTTGAACACCACTTATAACTTGCTCAGCTTTATCTTGTAATATCTGATTTGGTCCTGTTTCTCTCTGTCCTATCAGGCTTTGTCACTGGTCAACAATCATATCTCTAAAGTTCATCCAAAGGCCTTTGCACCACTAAAGCATCTACAGAAGCTTTATTTTTCCCGGAACTTGCTGACAGCAGTGCCTAAAAACCTGCCACCCTCACTAGTGGAGCTACGCATCCACGAGAACCGCATTAAGAAAGTGCCTGCGAATACCTTCTCTGGCCTCGGCAGCATGAACTGCATAGGTCTGGAGCTCCCACACTATTATGTGGAACAGTGGTTGTACTTTGTCTCAACAGTTCCCTTTTTAGATTTAGACTGTTTGTTTTGTGGCAGACACTCTGACTAATTTTTGACCATCTCCTTGCAGAGATGGGTGGGAACCCTCTTCAGAACAGTGGCTTTGAGCCTGGAGCTTTCAAAGGTCTTAAACTCAGTTACCTGCGCATCTCAGAAGCCATGCTAACTGGCGTCCCTAAAGGTGATCATCCAAGTCAGATATTTATTGTATTAATATGCTTAATCAAAAGATCACATTTGGCTTTGTGAATTATGAATATGCACACTTAGATATTAAGATAAATCATGCAAACTTTTATTTCATTTAGTTCAAACACTCGCCTGTTCTGATTGTATTGTGATTAATCCCTTTGCCCTCAGATCTCCCTGACAGCCTCCATGAACTCCATTTGGACCAAAACCAGATCCAGGCAATTGAATTGGAGGACCTGAGGCGCTATAAGCAGCTGTATAGGTCAGTCAAACTCTAAATACCCATGTTTTGCAGCACTAGTCTTGGGGCTTCCTAGTGGCAACAGTGCCACCTAATGCTCTAATCCATATGCATATACGGAGGAATGAGAGTGTAGATGTCATGTTCCCTTTAAAGCTAAGAGCACTTTTAAGAATGACCAGTAAAATTCAGTGTTAATTTACCTTTAAAAACACTCTGAAACAAGCAGTGTTTTGTATTCATTGCACTTTTAACCAGTAAAAACAGCCAGGATTTGACTAAGAAGGTGTTGTCTTATTTTACTTAATTTGCCTCTGCTGGAGTAAATTTAGAGCAGTGGGTCCAGAAGAATCACTCTTTTGTACTGTATATTTGGTCTGGTGAAGCTAAAATACATGTCCAGCTTTACTGTCATTGCATTTACTTTACATCATTGTGTAACTTTCCTTAATCTGTTGCCA
>JAQQZT010000015.1:11927810-11982810 GCA_030068275.1 Clarias platycephalus | reverse complement strand
TGTCCTTTACCCCACCTTTTCTAATGATCATGAACTGACTGACCTTCCTCTGCCAATCTTCCTCCTTCTACCTTGATACCATTCTTTTTTTTCCCTCTGAACTCCTTGTCTGTGCTTAGTGCCGTGATGCTGTGCTGTGGCCGAGCCCTGGACTCTCCCTGTACTCTAGCTCTGCTGGTAGGCTTCCAGTTTGCATTTGTACTCTATTTCTCCTTGGGAGGCTTCCGTGGCCTTGTCTCTGTGCTGGTGCACTCCTCTGGACCTGAATTTGACTACTCTCGGCCGCATGACGTCTACACCAACCTCAGCCAGCTCGGTGCCCTTCTGCCCCCTCATCCCAGCAAACCTGAGCAGCAGCTCAGGGGCTGCTTGCTACCATCACCACTGCTTGGTGAGTCCCTGTTTAATAAAGTTCAGAAGGTTTCAGGTTTGCAGTCATTTTTTAAATTTTATTTATTTTTTTATGAAACATTTCTTAAAATCAAAGTAGAAACCACAGCTATGTTTAACAGTGAGTAAGAGAACATTTCCACATGAACAATGCGAAGAGAACTCAAGGGATTGGGACTAAACAGCTGTGTACTGTACGTTTACGAAAACCATTTATCAGTGAGGTTAATCGGAAATAAAGGTTTCAATTCGCTAGGGAGCGAATAAAGAATGGACTATGGAGTATTAGACAATGGTCATGTGGTCTGATGAGTGCAGATGTTCTCTGCGGTCTGTTCCAGAGAGATCAGAAATCCTAAGAAGAGAGGTGATGCACCCATCATGCCTAGTGCCTACTATACAAGTCTATGAGGACAGAGTTATCATTTGTGGTTGCTTCTGTTGGTCAGGTCTACATTCATTAACATTATGTGACCAAAGAATGGGGTCAGCTGATGACCTGAATGTACTGTTTTTCCATCAGTGGTTTATTTTTCGCATTACAAAAACCTCTGGAAGGAAAATTTATGTTTTTTTTTATTGTGGTAACTACCTAACTAACTAACTAACCAGAAATTTAAGGATTTTCTTTTTCAATACATGGATGCAAATCATTTGCAGTCAACAACAGCCTGAATTCTGGAACTCATGAACTTAAGAAAAAAAAATTTCTCCACTATAAAACCATATGTTTATATGGTTTAACGATTAATGTCCAAGACATGCCTGTTCGGCCTAATGATGAGATCCTCCACATCTACACTCCTCTGGGCTGTTTCAATGAACAATTGTCAGATACAAATTCAACATTTGGAATAAAATCCCGACCTTTTATCTCCTAAATTTGTCATGGAATAATGAGGAAACCAGCCACACATGTTTTTTTTTACTTTGTTCTTTTGCTTTGTGTTAGTGGGTCCTGTGTCGGTGCACCTGTCCTCCCCCTTATCCCTGGAGGAAATAAAAGAGAAGAACCCTCTGGTGACACCAGGAGGCCATTACCGTCCTCCAGACTGTGAACCTAGGCACCACACTGCTATCGTGGTCCCCTACCGGAACCGGCAGAGCCACCTGCGAGCACTCCTCTACCATCTGCACCCCTTCCTGCAGAGACAGCAGATACACTATGGCATCTACATTGTACACCAGGTTTCTTCATTACACACACATTCACTATGACTATGTGATGAATTTATATCTTTGCTCAATGTAACCCTCGGTAAACTTTTCGTGACTGTTAATTTAGTTTACCCTGATATCAGATTCTCAAAGCATCTTTTTCTTTTGTGCTTCTTTGTTGTCAGTCAGGAAACTCAACATTTAACCGTGCAAAACTACTGAACGTGGGTGTTCGGGAAGCTCTGAAGGAGGAGGATTGGGGTTGTATCTTCCTCCATGATGTGGACCTGCTTCCAGAAAATGACCACAACACCTACACTTGCCACCCACAGTACCCCACGCACCTCTCTGTGGCTATGGACAAGTTCAGATACAGGTAGCGCCATTTACTGTAGAAGGCTTGCTGTCTGACATCAACACACATAAGAGAATGTTTTGAACAACCTTTTCCCCCTGTAGACTTCCATACCCTCAATATTTTGGTGGAGTCTCTGCGATCACTCCAGACCAGTATCTCAAGATGAATGGCTTCCCAAATCAATACTGGGGCTGGGGAGGAGAGGATGATGACATTGCTGCACGGTGAGGACCAAGTCTCTTGAACATGCACTCAACAACCATATGAGAAACGCATCATGTGGAAAAGAAAGTGCTGCATGTTTTGTCTGTCTTTTACATCTCTTTCAACATTCCGCTCTCACTGACCCTCTCATCACCATGCCCTTTACCACTGCATCTCTTCACTTCTCCATGATCACTCCTGCATAGCCACTGGAAGGGCCAGTAAGTACACACATGTATGACGAGCAAGTTCAACTTTTGCTTCTTCCTACTTTTTTTTTTTTTTTTAATCCTCCATTCCTTGGAATATGTAGAATGGAGTGTGTTGGAAAAAAAAAAAGGAATAGTCTTAGTCTCAGGAAATTGGGTTTTGTCTTCTGTTTTGCTTCCTCTTCCATGTCTATTATTCACTTAATTAGGAACACCATAGGTTAAAACCTGACTTTGCTCTCAGAACAGCCTCAATTTAGCCTAGTGTTGGAAGCATTGTATTTGGTTCCATGTGGACGTGATTGGATCACGTAATTCCTGTGAATGTGCATGAATAAGCTGGGGTAAAGGTGTTCCTAATGAAGTGGTCAGTGAGTGTAAATGTATCTGCTCCCTGGCCCTGGTATTGTTGGGCTTGCTAGTGTATGGATGTATATTCCTGGCCATAATATTGGAAAAGGTGGTTTTTAGAGATTTTTGCTTCTATTTTGAATTCATTTTAATGAGACAGATGACTCCGGCGGGATTCAGAAGTAAGAAATCTGAAGTAAGTTTCCATCTCGTTTTTACAGCCAATCATTTTAATTGAGTAACATTTCTCACAAAATCGCACCTTTTCCAATGAAGGAAAAAAACAGCCAGCATTATTTTGTAGCTCTGACCATTGTACGTTTTGACATTCTCTTCATTGTTGTTGTAGGCTACAGTTTTCTCCACAGATAAGAATCTTATTCATTTCTCTATTTATTTTTAGTACAACATTCATTTTACAGCATGCGTCGACTCTCCTGTTGCTTCTGCATTATTACGTTTCTACTTGTTATGTACAGTATGGTCTGTTTCCTCAGAGTCCGTCTATCTGGGATGAAGATAGTGCGCCCTCCTGTGGCCGTCGGTCATTATAAGATGATTAAGCATAAGGGGGACAGGGGTAATGAGCAGAACCCCAGAAGGTAATCATGCATTTTAACTAGAGGTGTGCATATGGACTAGGATCCTGTGTGGGACTGGCTGGTTTTGACTTTCATTTGAGTGAGAGCAAGTGTTTACATACAGTGCCTTGCAAAAGTGAAATTAAAACTGTGAGTCAAAAGCGAGTCTAAAACTGAACGCCACAGGAAGTCATTTATACCAGTGGCAATCAAACTCTATAACTCTTCCCCCTTCATTCAGGAGCTGTCATTACAGCATAAACAATAGAATTTTATCATGCCCTGTTACATTGTGCAATATTATCATCACACTAACAATATCACATGCAAAACCACTAATTATGCAATAATCATATATATATATCTTCTTCTTCTTCTTGGTCTTTCGGCTGCTCCCAACAAGGGGTCGCCACAGCGGAATATCCTGTCCGCACTACAACTTGGCACAGGTTTTACGCCGGATGCCCTTCCTGACGCAACCCTCCCATTTTATCTGGGCTTGGGACCGGCAATGCATCCAGTGGCTGGTGTTGTTTGGGCACTGGCTGGGAATCGAACCCGGGCCTTCCGCATGGCAGGCGAAACACCTACCACTGAGCCACCAGTGCCCTTATATATATATATATATATATATCCGGTGTGCAATATCATTACTACTCTATATGCAATATCAAATATTATGTGCAATAACATACATGTACAATACACAATTCTGCACCTTTCTGTACAGTTAGTTTTTCTATATATTTTTATTCTATTTTTTGACACTATAGTACATTGTATTTTATTTTTATTTTATTTTCACATTTTTCTTCGTATCCTATTGTATTTGTATCTTTTAAATATGCAGCCACTGGAGAAATAGTTTCCTTATTAATAATTAGGATTAATAAAGACTTATCTTATCTTATCTTAAGTATTTATACCCCTTAAACTTTTCCACATTTTGTCATGTTACAACCAAAAACATAAATGTGGGCACTGGTGGTAGGTGGTAGGTGTCCTTCCTGCCATGCGGAAGGCCCAGGTTCGATTCCTAGCCAGTGTCCAAACCCCAGCGACTGGATGCAGTGCTGGTCCCAAGCTCGGATAAAATAAGAGGGTTGCTTCCGGAATGGCATCTGGTGAAAAAACCTGTGCCAAGCATGTACTGTATGTGTGGACCAGATGGTCTGCTTTGACGACCCCTTGCCTGGAGCAGCTGAAAGAAAAACATAAAATGTGTTTTATTTGGATTTTATGTGATAGACCAACACAAAGTGACACTTGTGAAGTGGAAATGGAAAATGCTAAATCGTTTTTTTTTTTTTTTTAAAGAAAAAAGAAATATTTGAAAAGTGTGGCATGCATTTGTATTTAGACTTCTTTACTCTGATACCCCAAACTAAAATCCAATGCCTTTAGAAATCATCTGAATAGAGTCCACCTGTGTGTAATGTCAGTATAAATACAGCTGTTCTGCGAAGCCCTCAGAGGTTTGTTAGAGAAATTAGTGAACAAACAGCATCATGAAGCCCAAGGAACACATCAGCTACAGTAGGTCGGGGATAAAATAAAGGAAACTTATAAAGTGCATACATTTGCAAGGCACTGTATGAAGCTCATGGGAAGCAAGGGCACAAATTGAGTGCTCTCATAGCACTGTTTAATGTGTTAACAGCATTTATTTATTCATTCTTAGTAACTGGTTTAGTGTCCTGGTAAGTATTGTGGTGGTTCTTTATATTTTTGGAAACAGAATCCATTTAGATGGTACCAAAAATAAGAACTGCATGGGAGGGAGTGGGCATGATTGATCAGGATTCCTTTAGGCCTACACCCACCTCTACATGGAAACGTTTCAGCCAGTCACATGTATCTTATTTATTTATCCCCTTTCTCTGATTTGCTCACAGGTTTGACTTGTTGAAGCACACCAGATTAAACTGGAGATCAGATGGACTCAACTCGCTCACTTATGAGCTCCTGTCCAAAGCTTTAGAGCCACTGTACACCAATCTGAGCGTCAACATTGGGGAGGATCCTCAACCTCCTCCTAAAAAGCCTGCACTCCCAAAAAATGCTTCTTATCCTGCTGCGAGACCCAACAACAGAGACAAAGACAAGGGAACACTGGAAAGGCAGTCCACTCAAGCTGCCAAATTAGATAAGGGTCACCTAAAAGTAACCAACAGGAGTTCAGACGTTGGTCAGAAAGCTGCCATGAAACAACGAATTATTTGGTGACATTGACATAGTCCATAAAGCAGTTGGCATGACCAATGAATTTTGTACTGTGCCTGTTTGCTTTGTTTCCTCTTTAATATCATTGAGTTTTGCACTGAGGTGAGCTTGCAGGTAAGTTGCAGTTCTTGCACTGAATGTCTACACTGGCATGGTGTCATTTGCACAAACCTCTGCTGTCCCTTTTCCTAACGATCTCCTTGCCACGGAACTCATTCGAGTGTGATCTGAACTAAGCATTAATGAAAATGATGTGCTCACATGTAATTGTGCTGTAGAGACATTTGCACCAGAGCTAGTCCTGTGTGCTTATCCAGCCAGCCTCTGGGTCATGTCTCTTTGTGCCTTTTCTCACTCTAAAATCAGTTTTGGTTACATATGTTCTTAATCTCAAAGACAAGTATATTAATGCTCTCTTGTGTATCAGAGTAGTAGGCTACTTAATGCTTTCAATAGCTGCTGCTCTTATTTCTCATCACCATGCAGCTTTGTGAGCTTGTGCTTGAGCAGACTCTTATCACTGTGTTCTACTTTTGGTCTTGCTATGGAAGTGTGCCGCTCATTGTGCTTGCACAGGTTTGTGTTTTAGTTTTAAATTAAATCTAAAAGTACTTTTCTTAGGGGGTAAAAAATACTTTTTATTTTCAAGTATAATCAGGAATATCCATACTTGTCAGATGACTTTTTGGTTAGACAATCATAAGTATAAGCTAAATAGCTGACAAATCAACCATTTCAACTTTTTAATGTATTTTTTTTTTAAACATTATAACATATAATAGTGAGATATTTTATAGTAGATTTGTTAAAGTGTTAGAGTTATAGTTTGGTACACTATTTAATTGCAGGTCTCAAGTATTGCAGCATTTAATTTATTGTTATCGTTGCAATAGCAATGAGCATAAACTCTAAAATACCCCAGCAGAAATTTGCCATGTGCAAAAATATGACATATTTCTAATTTAAAAAAAATTCTCCTGAGTACTATACACACTAATGAGGATGGAATTTCAAATCTGAAACTGTGTAATCTATTTCTGTTGTGAACCTTAACACTGCTGTAAAGTTGTGTGTTTTTGATGTGCTGTCTCCTCAAAGAGGTTATATAGCACATTTTATGTTTTTTTATTTTTATTATTGTATCTGGCAATATCAGAAAAATGATCATTTGAATGTACTTCATTCCAACTATGTTGGTAATGGTCTCTCTCTCTCTCTCTCTCTCTCTCCACGCTCCACCCCCCTCCCCAATTCGAAGCCTTTTACTTAAATACACCGAACAGCCATAAAATTAAAACCCAAAACATTAAGCCCAGCATTGTGTAGGTTCACCTACCTGGCCCCTCAGGGTATGACTCCCCAAGACCTCTGGGTGGGACCGTGATGTTAGCGGCAGATCCTTTGGGCACTGTGGGTTTTTATGGGGACTCCATGGATTGGGCTTATTTGTTTGGTGCATTCCATGGATTGTTCGGAATGAGATCTGGGTAATCTTTGCCTGCTAAGCATTTCTATCTTGGCCACCATTATTTTTTTTCAGCTATTTGTGCTACATTGGCTTTTCTGTGGGATCAGACAAGACAGGCTGGCCTTTGCTCCACACATGCATAAATAAGCCTTGGATGGCCATGACCCTGTCACCAGTTTACAGGTATATATTTGATAACCAATGTTATTCAGTTCTGTTAGCATTATGGCTGATCTACAGTATGTATAAAGTAATGTAAGAAAGACCTGCATAGAGACCTTGAACAATGAGTTAACAGACCTCTTTTTTATGACGCCTTTATTAAAGTACAGGCAATTAGGTACTTTAACTTTACAGTATAGGAAATTAGATATACCTGTGATGAACCTAATATTAATTTATTCATCAACACAGTCTATTAAATGGCTTAAACAGAATTACCTATAGTCTCTTTATATGTATGTGTATAAATAGGTACACACATCTTACCTTATTAGCATGTGTCCCAAAAACCTCTTTCTTTATACAGTACCATATTTGCAAGACACTAATATATTTATTTAATACAGTAGTTTTGTACAAGATGTTTAGTAATAGATATTGCAGTATACAGTATAATAACTAAGAGCATCATTGTCTCACAACAAATTTCCCAGTTGTTTAAAGTTGTGTTTGTTTGTTTTTATTATTAAATCACATATCTGTACGAGTCCATATCATCTAGAGCAATCTGTTCTATTCTGTAGGCAACTTCACAAAAGGAACCTTAATAATAGAGTATCAAAATGTCCAGAAGCATTTCACTTGTCAGAGCTCCTAAAGATTTAATCTCAATATATATCACTGCAGCTCTAGGATAGAGACGCTGCACATTGTAATAATATAAAGTAAGAGCGTGATTGTACTATAATCAGCAGACTGCTGGTTTGAAGCTTTGACAAGGACCCTTGAGTACTGCTACTGGTGACATCTCCACATTCCCATGGATTATTATAGCTGCTGGTAGCATTACATCATTTGCTTCTGGGCATTAAAGCGATTTACCGATGACTAGTGACATTAGTTGATGCTCTGTTCCTGAGGGATTACAGGTGTGCTAATGCTTTATGTAATACATTTCCATTCAGCATATAAATTATATAGTTAAATAAATTATGTTGGCAGATTAAATGGCATACTGGCTATTTTTATGACAATGTTGAACTTTGAACATCCAATTTATTTTGGTTTTATGTCTCAAATTTATGTCATTTTATTTTCACCTTACTTTTTATGTTTGCTTGTTACTTCCATTTATGATTTATGGTAACTATTCCTAAACAGTTGGATATCAAATCCTTTTTTTGCAGGTCTTGTGATGGTTTTCTGATCCTGTTCACTTCTCACCCAACTGCTCACTTTTTCAACACAGAAAACATGCAGGATGCTTATATTAAAGACTGGAGTATGTACAGTATACAAGTGCATCTCATTAAATCAAAATATCATCTAAAAGTTTATTTATTTCAGTAATTTAATGAAACTCATATTATATTTATTACACACCAACTGTTCTAAGTGTTTTTTTTTTTTTTTTTTTTAATGATTATGGCTTACAGCTAATGAAAAAAATCTCAGAAAATTAGAATATTGTGAAAATTTTCAATATTGGAGGCTCATGGTGTCACACTCTAATCAGCTAATTAACTCAAAGCATCTGCAAAGGTTTCTTGAGCCTTTAAAAGGTCTCTCAGTCTGGTTCAGTAGGCTAGCTGTTCACAGAGTGCTGTATCCAAGCACATTAAGAGAAAGTTAAATGTTATCCTAAGTTAAAAGGAAAAAATGTGCCTTGAGAGGATTGTGAAATAAAGCCCATTAAAGAATTTGGGGGACATTCACAAGGACTGGACTGCAGCGGGAGTCAGGGCTTCAAGAGCCACCATCCATAGATGTATCCAGGACATGGGCTACAACTTGCGCATTCCTTGTGTCAAGTCACTCTCGAACCAAAGACAACTTCAGAGGCATCTTACCTTAAGCTAAAGACGAAAAGGATTGAACTGTCGCTCAGTGGGCCAAAGTCCTCTTTTCGGATGAAAGTAAATTTTGCATTTCATTTGGAAATCGAGGCCCCAGAGTCAGTATTCTGGACTTGGCCTGGTCTTGTGTTGAAGTTGGTTGAGACTCAGCATGGATTTACTGAGTTGTTCTAGATCAAACTTGGCTTTGCTGAGTTGCTGGTCTAGACTGAACTTGGCTTTGCTGAGTTTCAGGTCTAGACTGAACTGGGCTTTGCTGAGTTGCTGGTCTAGACTGAACTTGGCTTTGCTGAGTTGCTGGTCTAGACTGAACTTGGCTTTGCTGAGTTGCAGGTCTAGACTGAACTTGGCTTTGCTGAGTTGCAGGTCTAGACTGAACTGGGCTTTGCTGAGTTACAGGTCCAGATTGAACTTCGCTTTGCTGAGTTGCAGGTCTAGATTGATCTTGACTGGCTTGTGATATGGTCCTTTCCAATTCAGGTTCACCAGGAGCAGCAGGACTCACAGAAATTTCCTCATGCTGATGATGAGTACTAGTGCCCTGAAACAATTTAGTGATTATTTAAATTAATATTTAAATTCACACTAGCAACAACAGTATAAATAGAATGTGGCAAATATGTACCTCTAACTGTGGTGTCCTGCTGTTTTCATTGGATTCCTTTACTTTGCCAATGGCTGATGGTACCAGGCGCTGGGTCTGCCCCCATGCCCTGAGGCGCTCCTGGCCCTCCTGTGAGCGTGCTGTAGGGTTAATTTGACCTGGAGGCATATGCTTTGGTAAGTCCCAGGTGCCCTGGAATGAGGTCCAGGAACTTCCACGCTGACAGAAATATGTTAAATGTAAATTAGACAGTGTTACAGCGAAAGTTTTAACCAAATGATTTATAATAACAACCAATATATAAAGTGTGATCCTATTCATTAATGAATGTTTTCCAGGACCTGCTTTATCTTGGTCAGGACCATAGGAGATCCAGAGCCTACCTCTGGAATACATGGAATGAGAAGGACATACACCTGAGATGGAAGGGGAAAATGGGAGTCTAGATGGAAACCCTACATGGACACTGACCCGAGTTCATGACTGAACTCTGTATCTATGAGGGTGCAGCACTGTGCTGTGCCATCAAGCTCCTAGTCATCAATTCTAGCTGTGGAAGGTCTGATTTCAGCACAATTTGAATTAGAATAAGACTAATAAATAACTAGTGTCTTAAACCGGAGTAAATCACAACACTGTCAAGCTTTCCAGGATATCCCCTTAATGTGATATCCCCTAGCCTATGCAGTGTGTTTACTTTACATTATAAATGTGTATTTCGCATCATTTATCTCAAACCTTCACCCCAGGAAGCAGGTGTCCTCTGTCTGTGGCTATGAACACAGTGTGGCCCTCTACTGGTGACGGTTTCTAAAATAAAACAAGTCACTGATCAGCCATAACATTATGACCACCCGCCAAATATTGAGTAGGTCCCCCCATTGCCACCAAAACAGTAATGACCTATGTGTTCTGACACCCTTGTATTGGAACCAGCATTAACCTTTTCCTCAATTTGAGCTACAGTAGCTGCATTATTGGATCGGACTACACGGGCCAGCCTTCACTCCACATCTGCATCAGTAAGCCTTGGCCGCCATGACCCTGTCGCCAGTTCACTGGTTTTTCTTCTTTGGTATGTCTTCCTTTTGGCATGTCCAGACCACTGCAGCCTGGGGACATCCCACAAGAGCTGCAGTTTTGGAATTGCTGAACAAGTTGGCCAGCCATTACAATTTGGACCTTAACACAGTAGCTACATTTTCAATATCTTGTTACAATGGCAGTTGAAGTGGGTGGGATTTTTTGAAAGCATGGAAATTGGGCAAGCATAAGGATTTGAGTGACTTCGACAAGGGCCAAATTGTGACAATTGAGTGTGTGTCAGAGGAACCCCAAAATTGCAGCTCTTGCGTGATTTTCTGGTCTGCAGTGGTCAGGACCTAACAAAAGTAATCCAAGGAAGAAGAAATGGTGAACTGGTGACAGTGTCCTCAGTGGCAAAGGCTCACTGATGCACATGGGGAGTGAAGGGTGGCCCATGCGCTAGTGTACAGTAGATCAAACTTGAGAAAAAGGTCAATGATGGTTGTGATAGAAAAGTGTCAGTATACCAAGTGCATCACTGTTATGGTGGCAAAATGTGGGACACTGCCTTCTCAATATTAAGCAGGTGATCATAATGGATAATCGTTGTGGATATTACACAGGATATTACACATAATGAAATAACATTGAGAGTGTTATCATATGCAGACATCCAAACTAATACTTTTTTACTTGTAGTTATTTATCTTAACCGATTTCGCGGACGTACCTCTTTGTAACGCTTGGGTACCGTCCAGTTTTGGAGTCTACTCGACTTGAAAGCGTTTTCATACTGAAAAAAAAAAAAAACACAATTGAAGTTATTTATAAATATAATGTTAAATGTAATTCGTAATAGGAAGTAAAGAAACTTCTCAAAATTACCACATGCATACTGGGATATATTATAATTATTTTAAATATATTAGCTACCTGGTTTGCGGAGAAATTCGACGACATTTTAATTCACACAGCGCGACTCTCGTTACTTAGCAACCAGACCAACAAACGTCATCCAATGAAATCTTCCGTCACTCCGGTGTTCGAACACCGTAAAGGATTAAATAAAATAAAAAAATAACATATGTAAAATTGTATTATTGGATTTGTTGTCCTAAAAGAAGTAACATATGCCACTTTCGATATTACGAAAGAAAGAATTACTTGGAATTTTCTCTTTTATTGCGTACAAATACAAAAAAAAAAAAAAAAACTATACTCCTTACGACAGGTGGCGCTATAGGTAATTGTTGGGTCTACGTGCATTCGTTTATTTCAGTCGAGTAAGAAAATCCGGTGACGTCACCCTTTAAAATTCGTTTTATGACGGGTTGCCAAAAATGCAGGTTTTACCGCAGAATTGTTTATTAAACGATGACACTTTGTTAATCATTTTATATAGCTTTAGTGATTGTATAGTAAACGCACAAGCTTCGCATGTATGTGGTGTGGTTCTGTTTAAGATTTTACGAAAATATTACGTGAGGAACTTAATAATAATTAATAATTTAACAACATAATATATGATTTAAAAAATATTTTTTTTATATGAATGTTTATTAATTGTATTAAATGTAGGAGAAAACTAAAATTCCTTTGTTTGTACAATGAATTTTGTTCGTAGAGCTCTGGGTAAATTTTGAGTTGATGTTTTGAAGTTAATTTGTTCAGCCAGTCAACTTCTTTTTTTTTTTACACAGACCTGGCAACCCAGACATTTTCCTCACATATAGGAAACGGTTCCTGTTCTTTATACCTTCACCGTAAATAGTAATACAATACTGCTGAGCTACTGCGCTTTCTTGTGGTTAAAGTTGGTGCTATATCGTATGATACTGCTCGCAATGAAGAGCTCAGGACTCCTGGTCTATTTACTGCTTAAGCTAGACTTCTGTCCGCATTTACAATGCAGTTTCTGAATTAAACGTAGTAATTTTATCCAGTACAGCTCCAGGTCCTGTTTGCAGCTCATCATGCAGGCGTCACGTTTTGTACACGTGGACGGCGTGGACTGTAACGCTACAGCTGCAGGAGACTCCAGTAACGAAACCAAAACACACTTCCGAGTCTGTCGGTTCATCCTAGAGACTGGTACCTGCTTCAACCTTCTCACAAATTATTTTAGTGGTTACTAAGTGTACAAACGTGCCATTATGTCACGGAATAAAACACGACGTGTTTTATTTCACTTATACTACAGCGGCTTTGCGTCCACCAAAGGGAAATAACAGACCTTAACTTATAACAGACTTACTAGCTCATCTTTTTGGGATCTGGATCTCTATTTATGATTAACTCTCTATGATTAACGCTCTCTCTTTCTCTGTCAGTAATACTGTCTGTCAGACTTACTGTTTTATTATTATTAAATCCACATGTAGTAATGTTAAGTCATAATTGTGAAATGAGGTCATGCATTGTGATTTTCCAACGATCGCCTCCCATGCAGAAGACCTGAGTTCGATTCCCACACAATGCCCTTAAATCTTTTTTAATCCCAGGCCCGGATAAAATGTGAGGGTTGCATCAGGAAGGGCATCTGGTGTAAAACCTGTGCCAGGTTATGTGCAGATCGGATGGTTCACTGTAAGCACCCAAAAGACTAAAAACAACATGTTTTAGTTTATTTATGAAAGACTTCATGTTTCTTAACTATTTTAGTTACGTATAATGTTGATAAACTTCCGTCAGTCAGGTTAGTTCTTGTAATCATTCACTCCTTCACCAGGCTCTCTTTCTAGTTAATATGAGGTGGTATCAAAAAGTTTCAAAAAGTATAGGTACAGTCACCAGGAGGACCCAACCATAAGTCAGTGTGCCAAAAGACATTGTCCTGTGTTCAGAGGGAGCTGGGCATCTGGTGCTATTCTGACCACATGTGTTACCACGTCTATTATTTTATCATGGACAGTAAGTTAGAACAAAAAGGGAATGTGAAATTCTGTATGAAACTGGGCAAATCTGCCACAGACCATTGACATGATTTTACAAGGCAATGTTGCCACGAGTTGTTCGAGATGTTTTAAGTGACACCCATGCTTTAAGAGGGAAGAACATCGCTGGAAAATGAAGAAATATCAGAAGGACCTTCAATGAGCTCAACTGCCAAGAACTCCATCAGTGCACCATGGATGACTCCTCCTTCATCTCGAGGATCATTACTGGTATGAGACGAAGCAACAATCTTCACAGTGGAAGAGCCCATTACCTCCATGACCGAAAAAGGCAAAGCAGGTCTGCAGATCGAGTGCATTCTCATCGTCTATTTTAACACATAACAAGGCACCTGAGGGAGGGTATAGGACGAAAGCAACCGGCGTGCAAATTTTAAAACATTTTGGTACTCGCTCGTGGTGCAAACAAACCAAAAAATTGCATACTGCCATATTCCTAAGAAGTTCTCTGTCCTGCAAACTTTCCCAAGGCAGAAACCTTACTGACTGTTAAAGAGTGCTGATCTAGACTACTTCAATGAATGTTAAATTAAAGCCATATTAGTGAAAGCTTCATTATATCAATAATATGTTTTTCTTATTTGTTTTCTTAATCTTTTTATTTGTGTTCAGCTATGTGACTGTTATGCAAGTTGTTGTGTATGTAGTTAGTATAGAAGTGATAATGTATTAGAATAGGCATACTAATATAAACCTTACATTTGAATCAGAGAGGTAACTAGGGTCAAAGCTGCTATTATAGAAATTTTGTTATAGAAATGTTTTACATTTGATAATTCAGCGCTGAAACAGAGCTGGTGTATATTTTAAAAAAGAGCATTATTCTCTAAGCCTTAGACTAACTAGTGTTTTTGGTTGCAGGAATAAAGTTGGGTATGCGGTCTGTTCCTGTAGCCACTGCCTGTTCACTCTACCACAAGTTCTTCCAGACTGCCAGTTTACAGGTCTACGAGCCATACTTAGTAGCTATGTCCTGCATCTACCTTGCGGGCAAAGTTGAAGAACAGCATCTTAGGACAAGGGACATTATCAACGTCTGTCACAGGTACATGCAACTCATAGGCAGGTACATCAGGCATCAAGTGCCATCTAGTGACAGGAAGGTTACGAGTTCAAATCCCTGGACTGCTGGAGAATCATAGATGGGCTCTTTGATTTCTGAATGATTTTTTGTGGTTTGGCACATAACAATTTTGGTCCCTCCAAAAAATATGTATATCATCTTCTATACTGCTTATCCTGTTCAGGGTCTCAGGGGCCTAGAACCTATCCCAGGAGACTTTGGGCACAAAGTCGGGTACATCCTGGACAGGGTACAAATCCATTGCAGGGTTTTACGTCCGCACACACAGCAGGGCAATTTGGGAACACCAATTAGCCAATTCTGCGTATCTTTGGACTGTGGGAGGAAACCGGAGTATCCAGAGTAAGCACTGGGAGAACATGCAAAGCCCATGCACACAGACCTTAGCTGGGAATTGAACCCTCAACCATGGATGTGCAAGGCCACAATGCTAACCACTACACCACCGTGCCACCTTATTCATCTTTAGTAGCCTTTGTATCCTGGGCTGGGATGTGGTAGATCCAAATCCAGACCTGCAGACATTGAGTGCAAAGATGGGAACGTTCATCTCACAACGTTCATCAGTACACGGGAGGGCACCATGAGTATATACTGTACATGCAAACATTTATTTATACTTTAGGGCAATTAAATGTAGACAGTCTATCTGTCTTCATGTTTTTTTATGTTTTTTTTTTGAAAGAATTTAGAGAACCCAGAGGAAACCCATGTGATTGTGAACACATGGAAAACTATACATTCGAACAGGATTTTTGTCCATTTACAAAAAAAAACATTTTACCGGTGAAAGGAAAGGCATTATCAGCTTATTATCAGCTTTTTAGCTTTGAGTGCCTTGAAGTAAAAACATGCGTTAAATAAAAAATTCATTAAGACACCAATTGTTTGAAATGTTTGAAAATTTCAAAGCTTAAAATGGCACATAAGGATGTACTGAAACCATTGGTGTTCTGTTTCTTTAACTGCTGGCTGTAGCTTCAACAACAGTGTAATCATTTGTGGCCAAGACACTTCCAGTTATCTTTTATACATTTATGTCTTCTGCAGATATTTCCGCCCAGGAAGTGATCCACTGGAGCTGGATGAGAAGTTCTGGGGGCTGCGAGATAGCGTGGTACAGTGTGAACTCCTCATTCTAAGACAACTCAACTTCCATGTGTCATTTGAGCATCCTCACAAGGTAATGCATATCACTGAAAATGTTGCTTCATATTTAGATTTCCTATAATGATTTGGGTTCTGAATTTTTCCAGACAACTTTATTGTGACTGTTTATAATCTTTTCTTTTAATTAAATACTAATCTGATTCCAGTACCTTCTGCATTACCTACTGTCTGTTGGGAGTTTGCTGAACCGCCACGCTTGGTCTCGGACCCCAATTGCTGAGACAGCCTGGGCCTTGCTAAAAGACAGTTATCATGGATCAGTGTGTGTACGGCATCAACCTCAGCACATTGCTCTTACAGCCCTCTACCTTGCTCTGCACACTTATGGAGTCGAGGTGCCTGCAGGAGAAAGGGAGTGGTGGCAGGTGAGGGCGTTAACAGTTCTGCAGAAGCACAAGACTGGTTTGTAAAGTAGTGAGACTTGATCTACTTACTCACTAGAAACTGATACTCCAACTATACTCACTGTGATCTAAAAGTAGCATACACCATCCATCAAATATGGATTAATTGATTGCAGCTGCAGTTGCCATTGTCCAAATTGGCATCATTTATTCATTAACACTTGTGTCCTAATGAGGTCCACAGTAAATGTGGGTACTATCCAAGTGCTATTAAGCTTAAAGTAGGGCTACACACAGGTATTTACAATCTTGTCTTCCAGTCAGAAGTTTACTTCTACTTCACTCCTAGTTATTTTAGAACAAAGTTAGAATTTTGCAAGTCATTGGCAGCACAGAACGCTTTGATCAAAGTCAATATTGTACTCTCTTGAACACTGAACTTTGGTTCTAGCCAGTTATAGTTAAATGTCAGCAAAAAAAACACCTAATTTCCTTGTTTGCTTGCTCACAACACACAGTGCTAAACAGTGGGATAAAATGAAACTCAAAACAGCATAAACCAAAGAAAATGCCAAAATACTTAACATCACATAGTACAGCATTACAAATTATTTGTTTTGTAATTATTGTACAAAATGTACAAATCTTTTAGGAAGGATCACTTCAATTTCATGATTTGCTCATTTATCTAAAAAGATCCTGTTTGCCTCCTAAAATCAATGATACCTGAAATACTTTTAGGGTAATTAAACTCTCTGCTTACTCTTGAAACAAAATAAATTGTATGCTTACTGGTGTATAAAAGCATTATTAGGATTTTCATTTTCATGCATATGAACACCATGTTTAATAGAAATAAGGTCCTAATATAATTTTGTAATAGCGGCACAGTGGTTAGCTCTGTGGCCTTGCACCTCCAGAGTCGAGGGTGTGATTCCTTGTGTGCGTGGAGATTGCAAAGACTTGGTGGGTTTTCTCCGGGTACTCCGGTTACCTCCCACTGTCCAAAGACATGCAGATTTGGTTAATTTTGCAATATAATAATGCGCATAATTTTAGAAAACTTGAATTTTCTTACACGTCCTTATGAAGTTAATTAGTGCTCATTACCTAGTGTGCGTACGCAGTACCTTTTTCTCCTTAAATGACGCAACTAGGCTAATCTGTATATGTAATTAACATTATATTGTACTGCAGTCATTCCAAAAGTGATTTTTCTGTGTCTGCCTCAGTGCATTCATTTCCAGTCTCTAATGAGATATCGACATTACCAATGCTTTCTTATAACTCCTGAGAGTTCGTGAAATCAAGCCTTTAAAATATATTGGTCAGAAAGTCTGCGTTATTTTCATAAAACTTCACAAGTAGTTCAGCTGTAACGTGAATAGATTCGCACCTAGTAATGCACCTAATAGTAATGCACCTAATATGTTATTGCTTCTATAGTAAAAGCTCAGGGACTTACTTATTAATAAATTAATTCAAATTATGTTAAAGCGTTTCTTATAATCATTGATGATCTCCATTTTCTAAGTAAAATGTGTAGGAGGGAGAGAGCAAGTGAGCGGACAGTCAGAGAGACAGAGAGAAAATAATGTGTGAATGACTGTTTATCACAGTAATAACACAAACTAGCTCATTCCTTGGACATGCCACATTACTTCTAACATTTGAATGATTAAAATACTTGAAAATGCTTGATATGAATGCATGTCCTTCATTAAATTAAACATTGTAATAACTGGCAAATGATTTAGCTCTGAGTGGAATAACATGCTCTGCTGCTTTAAAAAAAAAAATGCATTTCTTTGGTGGGCTTGGGGAGCAACAGCACTCGTGCCATATCAGCTCCTTCATATTACAACAACACTTCAAGTCCCTTTTGTAACGGCCTGCATGTCTGCTTGGGTCAGATTCGGTACTGCCCCAGATACCACAAGAAACAAAACCAGGAGCATCTATCATATTTAGCAGTATAAAACTGGAAACACATATTTTTGGATGAGTGTTAGTTCCATCAGTCTCTAGTTATACCCATGGGGAAAGGCTTCAAAAAATCTGTAGATTTGAATGTGCCCATGGGTCATACCCCTCTCCTTTTAACTGGAAGATACAAAAGGGGAAGAAGGGGTCTGTACTATGTGCTGTAATCAAAGCCAAAGGTGGTCCAATTAAATATTACAACATGTGTGACTTTTTTGGCTAGGAAGTGTTTGTTGTCCGGTATCAATGACTCATGCATGATAACATGCATGTAGCAGTGCAATGTATAAAATAACAGGTTAACATAAGAGCTTTAGTAGTAACATGATGATTTTATTTTACTTCACTCTCAGACCATTGTCTTGAACTTTTTAAAACTATTGTACTTCAAATCCTGGGAGATTAGCAGTTTGTGAAATCCTCAAACCGGCAGCAACGGTCATGCCATGTTACCTGATTCAGTGTGTATATGTTTGTGCGTGCATGCATGTGTTTGTGCATTTGTGGGTGTGTGTGTTTTCATGTTATTGTCCTACCAAGACATTTAATTTGCCAATACATAGTATAAGTTTGAGTTTTGAATTCATGTGTACATTTTTTCTTTTCCTGAAGTGTGTATATATTTTTTTGGCTAACTTTACACACTGGTAAAACCTTTTGATATAGTAAATGAAAAGAAGATAAATCATGTCAGATATTTTCCCATCTTTAATGTGATAAAGTAGCCAACAGAATTGAAGTGTCTTTGTTTCAAGAATTCATCACAAGCCGTCAAACTTGTCTTGTCTCTGCAGGTTCTATGTGAGGACATTACCAAAGACCAGATTGAGGGCATAATGACTGAGCTGCTGCAGCTCTATGACATGGAGGCCAAATGCACCTGAGAAGGAACAGAGTGTGGAACAGACCATGTAAAGCAGACTACACTGTAGTCTAGAGTCATTTTTCCCCTAGAACACCCCTACCCACACCCCTGTGAACAGAGACCGTCTGCATCATGGACTAAATTCCAAGAATAGTTTTTTGCTTGGTTATTCTGTGATCTGAAATTATACAGCTGGATTTTTTTCACAGCTAAGGAAGTTGTCAAAGTGACAGTGCCATTGCCCACACTAATGTGAGGTAGGGTAATGAGGACTGAGAGTGTGAGTCACCAGGTGACAGTCAGAAAAGCAGGCTTCAGCCACAGTACATCAATCAGTTTCCAAGCTCATGTCCTACTTTCTTTTCCTCCTTTGTTCTATTTTTTTTTTTTCTGGGAAGGAAAGAGGGAGTGTAAGAAAAGTGGTGGGGGAAAAAGAATTAAAGATGAAATCTAAACAAGCCAAACTGTCATGGGAGCTTGTCTTTATTGGAAAACAGCTAAATTTGGGGCACCGCTTTGATATGCTGTAATATGCTATAATTTACTTACACACTTTCTCTCCCATTAAAACATATCCCTATGGGTCTCTGAAGTTATATTACAGTATATTTTATGATGCTGTAAATCATGTACTTTTTTTTGTTACTTTAGTATGTGTCTTTTTTTTGTGACTAGTATACCATTAGTGTCACATGACCCATTTAATAGTCAAACTGGGTAAAAAGCTAGTATTAAATAAAATCAGTATATTGCAATGTGTATTATCAATCTCAAAGCTGTGGAAGCCTCATGGAGAAAAATCAAACTTAACAGTTTTCGTTTATTTGCCTAATAAAGCTGAAAAGGTGCATATAATATTTGTGTCTGAAATGACAGTCCAAATCATGCTTTTATTCTATTAATTCACTTTTGGTAGTACATAGACACAAACATTCCCCATCTCTCTGCAGGCAGGCCCTAATGCTAGGCGTTATGAATTATGAAGAGGGTACATGTGCAGCCGGAATCTCTCCTATAAATAAAACATCAGCATGGCTCTTGCTATGGCATATAGTGCTTGGAATAGGAAGGATGGGATTGATTGAGACTATACCCATACCCTGTTTCCCATTTTTCTGCTCTTCTGCTTGCCTGCCTTTATACCTTTATTTTCTGGCATATCATCTCTGTCCTCTATTTTTCTCCATATTTTATGCAGCCAAATGCAACCATTTTTCCGCTTGTAACTGTATCTAGTCTGTGCTTTATATTGCCTCCTGGGGTCTTTTTCTCACTAACTCTTTTTGCCTACTGTGTGTGCTCTTCCTTCAGCTCAATCTGCCTTGCAGCCTGTCTTACAATCTAAATCCTTCTACCACTTTTCCTTCATTTCAGGTTTTTCTTCTGATTTCATTGAATTTAAACTCTATATAAGGCTGTTCTCTCCTTCTCTCTTTTTTCCTCTCTTTTTAATAAGGCATTTGAGCAAATTGAAAATGATTACAAACACTTGCCTATTCACAACCCTCTATATGGTCTAAACGATCTATTAGACATCCAACTTTTCCAGAGTCTGTTCATTGGAAAAAATGTGTGCTAAATTATTAAGATAAGATAAGAGATGTATTGTGCATACAGCATAACAGGAACAATGTTTAATTTACTCTTTAAACACAATCTGTCACCCTGAAAGGTGTAACATGCACGGTAATGGGAAGTAGGGAGTTGATTTGTAATGTGCGCCAGTAAGGCACAGGCTGTCTGCTCAGGCTTCGGTGGAGGCCTTCTAAAGCCTCCACTGCCTGCAGAGCTAATGCACAGCTGCTCCCTGAGGAAGTGGCATCTCCCTTCCAAGCCTTCAACTCTGAATTATAAATACCCAACTCAGCGGAAACTTTTCTCCACCACACAGGCCACACCTTACAAATGTGTCTGATGCAGTGAAATGTGGTGAAAGATGGCCTATGTGTATGCAGAGCCAGGAGGTTGATATGACTGAAGCGTAGGCTGTCACTACAGGATAGCACACTGGTAAATGCAGCTGTTTGTATGAATACAGCAGGGCCAACTCCATCCATGATTAGACTGGCAGTTGCAATAGTCACATTTTTTTTCTAGAGTTGGTTAAATTTCCTGTGAGAGAATGACATCAGAACATGCTCTTTTTTTGTATGTTTGTGCTATGATCCATTTAAGAACATTTGCACAACTGCTTTATACATGTATCTTTGTATTTGCACATTTGTATACAATTCCTACAGGACACTCTTAAGCGGATACAAGCTTCCTCTTTGGCCCAAAAGCCCTCTTGCATTAGACCCATCAATTGTGATCCCTGTGGGTGTATGAATTTGCATATTTTTAAATTGCTTAGGGTCAGCTTCTCTCATGGTAGAAAGCCGGAGCCAGAGGGCACATATGCAAGTTCTGCTGGGAGTCAGTTCTAATACTAAAGAAAAACTACTTTTTACTGAAACACAGATCTTGTTTGTTTGTTTGTTTTTCATTGAAGTAGCCTGTGTAGTTAAGTACACCCAATTAACATTTATATATTGTGGCACAATATTTGTAGATTATACATTGCCTGGACAAAAAAGAGTCACATTTTCAGAAGTGTCAAATTATTGGGCTAGATCAAGCAAAGTAAATAACTTGGGAGATTTGGATCTGGGTTAAGTATCCTTCAACACCTGGAAGGAAGCAGGAGTGCTGATGTCAACTTTGTGGAAGAAATGTGGTCAGAAAAAAACATTAATGGAGATCACTTAAACACTGAAATGAGGCTAGGGCTTCATTTGCTAGGGAGAATAAAGATGGGAATTTGGAGCAATGGAAAAGGTCATGTGGTGTGATGAGTTCAGCTTGTCCCTATTACAGAGCGATGGGTGTGTCAGGGAAAGAAGGGAAGTGCTTGAAATGATACACACATTATGCACAGTGACCACTGTACGAGGTGTGTATGATCTGGGGTTGCTTCAGTTGGTCCTGGACATAAGGTGACTATAAAGTGAAGTCATGTGATGACCTGAATGTACTGAGTGACCCGGTTATCATATCAGTGAAGTCATTCTTTCCTGATGGTACAGAAATATTCCAGGACTCAAATTGTGAAAACGTGGTTCTGGGAGCATGAGGAATAATTTTCACACATGAGCCACCACATTATGTGCTGTAATCAAAGCTAAAGGTGAAATCTTAGTGTGCTACTTTTTTCAGTATATATTACCAAAGCCCAGAACCTTTAGATGGATATTCTATACTGTTATATGCCTTCTGAACTACTTTTTACTTTCTGCAATGTTTTTGTCAAGCTTTTCAGACATCTCTTACTTGCTATATAATTTACAAAATAACTTAAAGTAACAATAGCTTAGTTATATTAACCTTTTGCAGCCAACATGTTGTAACTGACAAAATAATTTTAGCTATACAGTATTCTAATTGAGAATGTTTGCTTAACCATTTTTTAAATAAGCAAACAAATAAGTCATGTTAAATTTACAGTCCTGTGTAAAAGCATTGATCCCCCACTCATTTCTTTATATTATGCTTCCAAAAAGACCAGACTTTCTTGTATTTTAATGTAGTCTTGAGAAATTGTTCTACAGGCTTTCTTAAGCACTTTTTGGTTCATCTAACTTAAGGCATGAACCAGTGAGAAACAGGTGTTTCCTTTTCTTTAAATTAATGTACAAAATTTTAATTACATTTAAAATGGAGAAATGAGGGGTGGCTTAAGAGTTTTGCACAGTGCTATATATTTGTAAAAATAGTGGACACTTACAGGAACTCCATATCCATGTGAGCTCAGGATGGATGGAACCACTGAGTCGAAATCATTAAGTCAATATGCTTCCCGTCATGCCGTATAATTACACAACCAGCAAAGATATATTGCAATACCTAAATTTTATACAGTATCTCACAAAAGTGAGTACTGTACACCCATCATATTTCACCAACCACTATTATATGTTCTCGAGGGACAATGCTATAAAAAATTAAAATTGGATATACTTTAGAGTAGTCAGTGTGCAGCTTGTATAGCAGTACAGATTTACTGTCCTCTAACAATAACTCAACATGCAGACTTTGTCTAAATAACTGGCAACAAAAATGAGTACACTGTAAGTGAGTATCTCAAAATTGCATCCAAACTGTGAATATTTTGTGTGAGCACCATTGTTATCTAGCATTGCCTTAATCCTGCTGAGCATGGAATTCACCAGAGATGCACATGTTTCGTTTGAGGATGAGGGTTCAGGTCTGGAGACATACTTGGCTACTGACAAACACATGAACATGATGAATAGGACATGTGACTTTACATGGTTAAAGATGTACAGCTGTTATCATTTAGGGTGTACTCATTTTGGTGGCTGCAATTTTGACAATAATGCCTGTATGTTGAGTTATTTTCAGAGGACTATAAATCTATACTGTTATACAAGCTGCACACTGACTACTCTAAAATATGTCCAAGTTTAATTTCTATATATAAGATATACTAAAATGTTTGCTGAAATTAGAGGAATGTACTCACTTTTGTGAGTGGTTGTACATGTCTACTACAACATATAAGCAAGTCAAACTATTAAATTATATGGGGTTCTTGATGGACAGTGGTTAATGAAAGTGTTTCATCCCCTTTATAAAAACAGTAAAATCGTGCACCTACCTACATCAAGTTTGTTGCCCCCTAAATGAAAGAACGTGTTGAACCTTTGAAGACTGTGTGCCATTGTTAGTACCATAATTTGTTTCTATTGCAACATTTATTAAAATACAACTGATCTGATGTGCTCACTGTCCAATAAGTGATATTCTTGTCATCATCATAAATAAGTGACATTAAGTTTCCAGCACTCACCCTTCAGGCACATGCTCATGATCGGGAGGCTAGGTTCCTCCTTACTACTCTAATGTGGGCTACCGATCTGCTTACCAGAATGTCCTAAAAGCACCACATACAGTAGATTCTCCATGTAGGCCATGTAGGCTTTGTACATTTTTACCAGGAAGTTGCTTGTATATCTGAACTGAGGACACAAGGAACATGGATATGTTATAGTGTTTCATCTGGAGAAACCACTTGCATTTCAACATAAGCACAAGACCAGTAGTCACATGTTCATAGTCTGCCTGCATGTGATTCATCATATCAGCCAGAACACATGCCAAGAAGCCTGAGTGAGGGTAATCTGGGACAAACCAAAACTGGTGTAGTTTTATACACAGTGTGGTGACTCAGCTGGTAGGTCATCGTCAGGATGTGTGGCCACTGAGCTATAAGGAGGGCAGTGCTGAAGAATGTACCAAAGCTACAAGATCTCAGCTCCAGTACCACTGATTTCAGCTGAGCCATGTCTGCTGACAAATTGGTCTTTTGTCTAGAGAGCAATTCAGGCTGCATTTTGGGCCTCTTGCAAGGCTTACTGGGCCTAGCCATTTCCAAACAACTATTAAATGATATGAATGCTTGGACTGATGAGCCTGGACTACATTCAGCTTTGTAAAAGGATTCAAATCTTTCAGTCAAACACATATTAAGACAGGCATCACAATGCAGTAAGTGCAGAAGATGTCTGAATCGGATAAAGTGCCTTTAAGATTTTCAATATGGAGACAGGGTCAGTGAGATCAGAGAGAAGGCATTCAAACCCCTGGAGTGAATGTGCAAAATACAAATATCAGAAATAGAGCAGTAGAGCATGCAATGAATAAAAACTGATTCAAGGTTGGTTGATGGTATGGAGCTCAGTAATCTTTTAAAATAATACTCAAAATCCGAAAAGAGGACACACTCACCAAAGTAGAATGGAAATAATGGAAAGATAGGTCTAAACACAGCTGTGGAGGACAGAACACCTGTAGCTCTGACAATAGACAGCCTGCTATGTGTATAGCTCTAAACCATGTTTATGTACATACAGTTATGCAAACAAGTAGAAAACAAACAGAATGATAATTGTATGACCTCAGTATATCTTGCAAATACATGCATTGCTACATGACTTTAATGAAATATTACAGCACATACACATGCATACAGAATTAAGAGGTTATTTTGGTGGTCCATGATTCTTCCTACCAGCTGTGCTGAAAGAAAGTATGTAAAAGAATATGGAAATTAGAGCTGCTGGTGGTGCTGTCAAGACTGTGCAATGATATCTCCACAGTATTATTATATATTGTAGTCACTGGGTGCTGATGCAGTCACACATTGTACTTACTTTATACCATATGTGTTTTTTCTGCAATGTCTTGGAAAGTTTCAATCATAATAACAAAACAAAAAAAATGTCCACATGTGTAATTGGCTTTAATATCCCATGGGAAGTATTTATGTATATAGTACTTTTAACAGTAGACAAATATCTAACAAAGAAAACGAAGTTTTCATGATTTCCTAAGCACAATGTCTGCTTGTTTAAAAAAAATTTGTAAAAGATTCCCTAATGGACAAATGCCATAGCATTTAGTATGACATAACTGACGTAACATTATGTATGTCTTTGTAAACTATGGTGGCACCGTTGCATAGTGGTTAGCACTATGGCCTTACACCTCCAGGGTCCAGGGTTAGGGTTAGTTTGCATGTTTTCCATGTACTTCCTGTGCATGTTCTCTCTGTACTTGGTGGGTTTCCTCAAGGTACTCTGGTTTCCTCCCACAGTCCAAAGACATGCAGGTTAGATTAATTGGCGTTCCCAAATAGCCCGTAGTGTGTGAATGTTGACAGCGGTCCCACCACGGTCATAAAATGAAAATAAATGCCGAAGGTAATGCCAATGGTAATCACCATTGGCCTCTATTGGTTCCAGTTGGGCTACAGAGATTCCTAGATAGATGGATATACAGTAGAATATCATTGAAAAGTCGATTTATCGCTTACAGCTAATGAAAACCCAGATTCATAACAGTTACATTTTTGTTTTGAAATGTGCAGTACACGTAACTGGAATTATTCCTGAAGACTAATTCATGCAAATGTATCGGAATCTTTCAATCTGCATTCTTATGTAAACTCTACTTTAAATAAGTTTTGGTACCACTTCTCTTCTTTGCAGAATCTGTTACTGTTTAGTCACATCTCTTTCTTTTCAACTTTGTGTCAACTATGATTCTTCCTCAAATGTTATATCAAGTCATAATCCTAGCCATGTGATTAAGTATGCCTTTCAGAAACTCCAGGACATATTTGTGAAAATGTTGCATATTTAAAATAATTTCTTTTTTTTTATGTTAATGAATTTATCTAGGGGGTATTTGCCATGTTATGCAAATAATTTTAACTAAAAAAATATTTAAATTATGGGTTTGCACATTCAGTAATTACAATTATTATACATTTAATGTGATTTTACACTTCTCCTGTTGTATTGAACTTATAGCCTCCTAACACACAGTATGACTGCAAATCAATCCCTAATATTTGATATCACCCAAATGAGAATAGATTCCCTGTTGAGTCTGGTTTCTCTCAAGGTTTCTTCCAATCTCAGGTAGTTTTTCTTTTGACACCCTCGGCTTGCTCATCAGGGAGAATCTAATAATTATGATTTATACATATTTCCTCGCACTCAAACTTATGTCCATTTTTTAAAATTCTATAAAACTGGTTTGCAACACTGACCATTTTTAAAAGCGTTATATAAATAAAGTTGAATTAAATTGAATTTTAGGTAAATTACAAGCCGAACACAGCATTGTATTTAAAAAAGCAGTTAGCACGGTCCTCTTGCACTTCCAGGGTCCAGATTCCTGCCTTGGGTCTGTGTGCATGGAGTTTGCCTGCTTTTTCATGCTTGGTGGGTTTCATCCGGGTTCTCCAGTTTCCTCCCACAGTCCACATGCAAATTACGCTAAGTGGTATTCTCAAATTGTCCATATTCTGTGAATGAGTGTGTGTGTGTGTGTGTGTGTGTGTCCTGTGATGGATTGGCACCCCATCCAGGGTGTACCACGCCTCCTGCCCTAAGTCTCCTGGGATAGGCTCCAGGCCCTCCTGCAACCCTGTATACAGGATAAAGCGGTATAGACGATGAGTGTGCTAGTAAGTTAAAAAAAGAAAAAAGAAAAAAAAAAAAAGGAATATAGAAGCCTATAGGACTCTAACCCTATCCCTGGGAAAAGTTCTTGATTTGCTAACCTTTAGAAATAATACAATAATTGCACATCACGACGATATTAACTTCCATTGCGACTGAAGTGTATAATAAAGGGCAACCAATCTATTCTCATGTCTTTGAACTGAGGGAGAAGAGGCGTGCTCTAGCTCATTGACGTGATCTTACAGTCAGATCGCGGAGTGGGCGTGGTTTTAATGATGACACGGAGGCTGGAGCGTGGGCGGGGCTAGAATGATAGAGAGAGAAAGAGAGAGAGAGAGAGAGAAAGAGAGAGAGACAAATACAGCGCCCCCCTCTCTTTTCCCGCCCTCTCCATCCGCGCGCACAGCAGCAGCCCGCGTGGATGCTGCGTCTGGGCTCCTCAGCGCGCAGCTCAGCGAGGGGGGGCTCTCATCCCATCGCATCTAAATCCCAAATATCGCCTCTTTTGATTTACACTTTCAAGAAGACCAACGGCGTATGTTTCTATCATCAGTAAACAAACAATCTCTGTCTTTTTGGTACATGGTGTTCGGCGCAGCCATCCTAACACGATGTCCTCATCATTCGTATTTTCCTCTGCGGAACCTCAGCCTAAGCAGGCAAAGGCTGCACTATTTTAGGATCCAAATTGCCATCAACAGTAAATTACCCGACAGAAATCATTTGGTATAGAGGAGCCCGCGGCAGGAAGCAGTAGGTGATTATAATTGCCATCGATTCGTATATTTTTCTTTATTTCTCTGGGCGAGAAAATCGGGAATCTCCTTTGCCCACCAAGCCGCGTCGATGTCCTTGGAGCATGGCCTGGTGAGTCGAAGCGTTTGGCATTTACACCAAACCCGAAGGTGTCGAATGGTTGCTGTGTATTCATTACAGTTTTATCATTATGCGTCGATTCGAATGCCTTTACCTCAACGTTTTCCTTTACAGATCAATCTAAAAACGGTCACCTTTCCTTGGAATCAGCCATAGCTGCCAAGCTCGTAAAAGTGCTGCAGTGGAGAACGCATCCAGCGCACAAAATACTGCTCTCTGTCAAATGTGGTGCATTATTAATGATGGATATTATTATTATCCAGCAAAGACAAACTGTGGCCATTTGTCCTTCTAAACAGATAGTATATTCTTCGAGAGCTGATTATTAACAGTAATCATACTTATTAATGATTGTAATTGTATTTATCCTCTGCATGGTTGTGTAATGCCATGTTTACAAAGTGGCGCTTCTGTATAGCCTATAGCTCTCGGCACTGCGTGTCACCTGCGTGTGCACCACGTATTTGCTTTTGTATGGCTTTTATGCGGATTAGGGGAATGATATGGAGGCTGAGCAGAGGGGAGGAGATGCGAGCGGAACCGGTACTCACACACCGGTAACCTTGCGGAGGGGGCACTGCGCCTGTGCCGGACGCTATTGCGCGCGTGCACACATGTACATAGAGACACACGCACGCACGCACACACACACACACACAGCTCCGGTCTCTTCGGCAATTCGCTCACATCATTAGCTCACAACATTTCTGTGTTGCCCAACATGTTTACTGCGATCCACAGGCTATTTTTGAGTGTCGCGGTGGAGGAGAAGTAAGTGGTGTAATCTGTGCCGGAGCGCTTTTAATGTAAAGCGCGATGAAGCGCTCGTCCTCTGAAGGTGACCAGTAGAGGTCATTTTATTTTCGAAAAGCGCTGCGACGCATCGGTGAGGTAAAAACAGGCGCGTGGCGGTGCGGGAACTACAGACCGCCGCATTAACTTCAGCGTCCCAAAGCGCGCTCTTCGCTGCGCCTTCATCTTCCGGAAAGCTCGAGGACTTTTGTCTTCCCTCTCCATCACTGCAAGATGTGTGTGCGCTCGTGTTTGTATGTGTGCGCGTGTGCGTATTGGGTGTGGGGACGAAGCGCGGCAGGAGGGGCGGGGTGGTGGGTGAGCCGTTTTGACGACTGCGTATCGAGCCCATACAAGTCTGTTATTTGGCTCTGATTGGTCCTTTAAATATGATCGTCAGGTGTGAGTCCTGTTGCTATTGGTTTATATCGCTTTAGATGAATTTAGGAGGCTAGATTAGGCATAGGGACATAAGATGTTTCAAGCATTTTAAAAATTATTTTTTTTTACTATTACTTAAAAAAATAATTTATACAGTAGGTCTTCATCTTGACTGAATTTTAGATTCAACAATCCCTCTTATTCATATAAGGCAGCTTACACCATGTTTGTAAATTCATGCAGCTATGCGATGGCATTAGTGCATTCAATTAATCAGAAAAACAAAACAGCATCTAATACCCTAAAGGGTTCTTCAGTTTGACCTGTGAGAAATCCATGAAGATCTACATGTACAACTCTGAATCCCAGAATGCTTTTCTTTCAGAAATGATAGATAGTTATAACTCTTAAGCCTCCAAAGAAAGCTTTTTAAGGCATTTGTGAGAACACAAGCAAATAGTATGCATGAGCAGAGTTGCATCCAGATCACAACCTTTAAAGTCTATGTTGCTTATTTTAGACCTTCTTTTTATTTATGAGTCATGAAGCATGCTCTTATTTGGATGTAAGCTCCATATTTGTCTCTGCCATACTGTTTAAAAAAGTGTGACTGCCCTAGTTCACTGTCTGAGTTGGCCTAGTTTGAGTGCTTTTGATGCAGAGATTGATTATGGAAACCAGTGTGCTACTTGTATGCTGATAAATAATTGTTAGAATCTGGTGTAATTAATTTGATTTACAAAGTATTACCTTGCATCATTATAACGAGGACTTGCTATTTAGAAGTCCCTCTAATGAATCATACATATGCTGAGTGGGTTTGACTGGAGCAAAATGATTCATACATTGTTTTTGAGAGAGAGTTGATCATTTTTAGTGGCAGTTTAATGTTAATGAGGTCAGTGCAATACTCCAAACATTGTAATCCCCAATTGATTTGAATAGTGATTTTGGTAGTAATTTGATTCCTAGTGATGCGGTTAGTGGAATATTTCTAGTAGATCATAGAGTTATAATGTTTAACCAAGTATTTAATTACAAAAGTTAGCATGTGTCATAGCTTCAAACCCAAAGCCACGGACATGTAATAATGTAAACTGTAACAGATGACTATAGAATTACAGTTCTTTAATCATGATTATAACGAGCCATTGGAACTGAATGCTGCTGCAATGTTGGGTGTGACTTTTGCTGTCATTATATTCAACCAGATCAAAATAACACTTAATTTGGAGGTTCAATTTCCATTCTTACTCTTGACAGTCTAAGGAACAAAAGTACTGTACCCCGTCCAAGCTAGACAATTTTTTTTTTGATGAAAAGCTTGTTTTGTAGACTCACACACCAGTTTAGTTCATGTATTCACTGCTTGTGCCTTGTTTAAAACCATAATTACAACTGCTGTGAGAATAGCTGAAAGAAAGTGGCATGTAGAGAGATAAGGAGACGAGATGGGCTAATAGAGTACCCAGTGGGAGAAATGGGATACTGAAAGAGAGCCTAGGTAGAGTGCACTTATGCTTGGTGTAAGAATAAGGTAATGTCTGTTTGACAGCACTTTGATGAATGCACAGTGTTAGTCGAGAAATAATCTTTCTCCAATTTTCATTGGAACATTTAGGTGTATATTAAAAAAAGATAAAAACTCTCGAAATAGATAAGTGTATGCTGTCTTTATTGTAGGCTATAAACAAGTGATAATATGGTCATCATTTTGAGTTATAGTTTGTCATTACACAGTCATGTGTAAAAGTTAGTGCCCCCCGTTAATTCTATGTGTTTTTGTGTAGAAACATAATTAAAATCTTCTGGCAGTAGCAGGTCTTAGTATTTGGGAATTATAACCTCAAATGGACAAAAACTTTTTTTTTTTTACTGTGCCATTATTTATTTAACAAAAATAAATAATAAAAAAATGCAATACTCAGAACTTGCCTGATTCAATAGTCTGTAGATCCATCTTTAGAAGCAATAACTAGAGGTAATAATTTCCTTTTTTTAAACTTTATCAGTTTCTCTCGTTGTTTTGGTCCATTCTTCTTTACATCTTTGCGTCAGCTTATTGAAGTTTTTGGGCATTTTCTTATGCACAGCTCTGTTAAGTTCCTGCCAAGTTTGTGAACTAAGGCATGGACATTGACTAGGTCTTTTTTTCAGCCATTCTGTTGTAGATTTACTGGTGTGCTTTGTATCATTGTCCTGTTGCGTGACCGCAATTCGACCAAGCTTTAACTGAAGGTCAGATGGCATGACATTTGACTCTAGAATACTCTGTTATACAGAGGATATCATGGTCAACTAAATGACTGAAAGGTGCCCAGGTCCTGTCGCTGCAAAACAAACCCAAATCATCACCCCTCCAACACTGTGCTTGACAGTGATTATGAAGTGTTTCTCCTGAAATGCTGTTTGGTTTTTCCCAAACATGGTGTGTGGCGTTAAGGCCAAATTTGTCCATAGCAAATTGTTCAGGAAGCCTTGTGGTATGTTCAAATCTTTTGCAAACTTCAGTCATGCATTCATATCAAGACAACAACCCTCCCGAACAAACTGTACCTGTTCAGTCTTCTTCTAATTGTCCTGTCATGGACTTTAACATTTTAAGTGAGGTCTGTGTGGTCTGAGGTGTACTGTAGCTCTTAGGTTTTTAAAAAAATATATTATTTCTCTGAGTATTGCACCGGGCATTGATTTTGGGATGAATCTGCTGGAAGTACATCATGAGAAGATTTGTGAATAATCTTTCTCACTGTAGAATGTTGAACCCAAATTGTTTAGAAATGGTTTTATAACCCTTTCCAGATTGATTTGCACCAACCATTGTGTCTCTTAAATCATTGCTTATGTATTTCCCTCTTGGCTTTAACACACAACTGATTGCTCCAGACCAGCAAACATCCAAACCGTCTGCTTTTATAGATGTCTGCACACCTGCTGATGATCAATTAATCAAGGGCTGATGATTAGCAGCACCTGACTGCAACTTACCATCTTAAATCCTTTGGAAGCGGTAAGAGGTACTTAGTATTGCCTGCATGTTTTTGTTTTTGCTTTTTGGCTTCATTTGTATTAAATAAATAATGGAATGGTGAAAAGCATTATATGTTGCTGTTCGTCTGAGGTTGTATTTACCTAATACTGTGAACTGCTATTATCACATGGTTTTTCACACACACTCACAAAAAAAGGGGGGCACTAACCTTTACACATGCCTGTGTATACCATTCTAGGTATTAGGCTGATAACATTTCTTTAAATAAATAGAAATTACTTAAAAGATTATTTTTGAATGAAATATTACTGAGCCTTTAATATTATATCATCACAGGCAGAACTAATATTAGACAGAAAGCTACAGACTGCTAGACTGTTGCATAAACCACAGAAGGTGAAAATTAAGTTGAAATCCCTAGCAACGACGAAAAGATTAAGGCTTGTGAGTAAATTTCTTTTCTGTTTCTTTGTCTTTTTCATGTGGCCAAAAGTTTGTGAACTCATGACTATCATCACACTCATTGTGGGTCTTCACCAACATTTTGGACCACACATTTGTGGAGGATGTCTCTGTTTGATGTAGCAGTTTTCTTTACATGCCTTATGTGGAACTAAGAGGCCCAAACATGTTCAAGCATGACAGTGACCTTGTGCCCGAAGCAAGCTTCATGAAACCATGGTCTGCTAAAGTTGGAGTAAAAGCACTCCAACTTTAGCAGCAAGGGGGCTGCACAGAGGCCTGATATCATCCCCACTGAATGCCTTTGGGATGAACTGAAATGCTGATTGTGTACCAATTGTATCTCTTAACCCAGCATCAGTGCCTGCTTTAATGGGCAAATCCCCACAGCCCTGCTTCAAAGTCTAGTGAAGAGTGAAGGTTTTTACAAGGGTAAATTGAACGAGATGTTTAGACAGCCCAAACTTGTGTGATTGTCGGTTGTCCACAAACATTTGGCCATGTTGTATATATATATATATATATATATATGCATGTGTTTGGCGTTCTATACTGTATGTAGGGTGCTCTTTAATAGTGTTACCGAAAAAACTCAATAAAATGACATGAGATTTATCCTCTTGGTAATTGTTTATTATTTAATACCACTTTAGGACACATATTTACTTATGTTTATGTGTACTACAACCAGTAAACATAGTCTAACATGCATAAGTCATATAGTCATCAAGAAATTTACAGAACATTTTTTGTAACAGACTGACATTAGGAGTACCTAATGGGGAATATGATAATTTTAATTCAAATTAAAATTTTATTCGTCACATACACAGTCATACACAGTATGATATGAAGTGAAATGCTTATATGACTGCTGTTGACCTCAATATTACAAAAAATAAGATAATTTTTTTTATTTAAATTTACTTAATATACAACAATAAGAATAATAAAAATCTAAATAAAATAGTAGAATAAGATAGAAATATAAAGAAGTTAAAGAATATATATTAAAAACAAAAAAATATATAGTGAAATATAATTGGAATGTGATGTAGTGCAAGATAATGTGCAAGATTGCAGTTCAAGGTCACAGTGTGCAAAATGCGCAATGTTCCATGTGTGACCGTATGTGTGTGTTCTAGTAAAAAGTAAAAGTTCGCAGTCCAGAGGTGTGCAAAATGTGCATACTGTTATATACAGTATTTTTTGCTTTCAAATTTGCAAATGCTATAAAAGTGGTACAATGGTACATTATGCAGCCCAATTGACTACATAATCCCCTTACTAAGGCTATAATATGAAATGAGTGTTCAAGTCAAACTGGGACGTTTGATTGTGCAGCATAACAGAACATTCATGAGAGGAAAAACTACTTTTATTTCTCTATATAAACCCTTGCTAAACTGCTAGACTTATCAAGTGTACACTTATTACACTTATTAAGTGTTTCACTAGAGCTTGGATACCAACAAGGTACACTGGAGCCATGATCAGACTACCTGCTTCACGTCTGAAATGCTGGCCTCCCAGGAACTCTTTTGATGGCCCAAACATGTGGAAATGGCTTGGAACGAGGCCAGAACTGCGAGCGGATGTAGCATTAACTCCCAGCTAAGATCTGTTAATGTGCAAGTGGTGTTCGTGAATTATATTGTGTACAGTTCCTATAGACAGATTCATTTATTCTGGTGACATTTCTTCTGTTGATTTTCAAAGATCGACTCTTTGAATGTTCATGGGAACAACTGCAGTGGCCTCTGAGCCACCTCAGCCGGGATCATCATTCACGGATGTACAGCCTTCTTTAAAACGTTTGCACCATTCAAATGTTTTACTGTGGTTAAGAGTCTCATCATCATACTGTCCTTGAAGTCTTCTTTAAATGTCGGTTTAGTGCCTAGTCAAGTCCCGGTTTGACTTGAACAACCCTTGTATATACACTGAAATAATTAAATTAATTGTTAGTTTTCCATAATAATGTATGATATGGAGAAAAAAACAACAACAAAATAATCATAGATCAATGTAACCGTATATTCCCAGACACTGAGGGTTATTACAATTGGAAGCTTTTTCTGCCCATAGCTTGCATCTGTCATCTTGTACGAGTGTGTGCTGTGTACTGCTCAGTAAAATGCACAGGATCGCCTCTATGTGTCCCACTGCTTGACAGCGTCTTCATTCTTGTCTACAAGAAATTGCTCTCTTCTTTAAGATTGCCCTCAGCAGCAGATCAGCAGGCTTCCTTGCTGGTTGTTGTCCCTGTAAACCAAAGTGAAGTAGCTCATGTGAACTACATTGTACTGTATTACTTTTTTTGAAAATATTATGAACTGTTGGACAAAGGACCTGGTATTTTTTGTGTCTTGGCTTATCTTTGCTCTTTTTGCAGACATAACTTCCATGATGTTTGACCACACACACACCAAAGCTGCTCAAGTTTCAAAGCTGAATAGTCTGTTCTTTTTCATTTCTCTCTGCATCATTTCTCGTTGTTCCATTTTTGGAAACAGAGCATCAGGAAGCTGTTTCAGAGCAGGAGGATATTTCATGGTAAAGAAATGCAGACTGACAATGAGTTATAGTCATGAATCTAATTCCAAAAGTTTGCTTATGTCTTCTTGGATTTCATTTAGGGGAAAAGAACAAAAGCCACCTGAAATCTTGTTTTGTCCACAAGTCAATTTTGAGCTTTTAGTTGGTCTCAGTAGTCCCTTCACTTGATAAAGATATTTAGCTTATACATGTATATTATAATTTTACATTATAATTGTGGCAGCAATTAAAACCTTTATCAGGAATCACTACAATTTAGCAGGTTCATTTCAACACTGGGACCGTTAGCCTGCAGTCATAGAGATACATGCATGACATCACTCAACTGTATTGTGCAAAATTCTATGTATTTACTAACCTTTCCACATTTTTATTAGGAATTTAAATGAATCAATTAATTTTATTTACAATGCACATCGAACATTTGAAGATGCAAATTTCATAAAATGTTTCATAAAACAAAAATTGGTCAATACAAGTACATTTGGCAAATACAGCAAATACAGCAAGTCTTCCACTATATGTCTTTATCAGGTTTACACAATGCATCTTGAAAATGATGCCCATTCCTTTGGTCCAAAACTGCTCAAGTGCTGTCCGATTGATAGTCCATTGATTATTTAAGTCTTGATGCATATTTTCAATCAGCTTGAGGTCTGGGCTTTGATTATGCTATTACAGGACATTCAATTCCATGCAGCTTTGGCAGTATTGAATTGAATTGAATTAAATTGAATATCTTTATTGTCATTACATGCTTAGTATGCTCAGTGTCCTGTTGAAAGGTGGCCCTCCACCCCGGTCTTGAGGCTCTTGCAGCCCATATGTTGTTCTAGGATTGCTCTTTATTTTTATTCAAACACCTTGCCTTCAATCCTGACCTCCTTTATGGAGATGCCAATTTCCTATTCCAGCAGGACTTGGCACCTTCCCACAGTGCCTAAACTAGCACTAACTGGTTTGCTGATGAAGATATTACTGTGCTTGATTGGCCAGCTAACTCGCCAGACCTGATCCCTAGTAATAAAGAATCAGTACCAGCTAAGCAGTGCCACAGGGTGATTGCCTCCATTCCATGTTGCACTGATGCATGAATTTATGCTAAAGGAGCTCCAACCAAGTACTGACTGCATAAATGAACATATTTTTCAGAAGTTGGACATTTCTGTATTCTAAATCCCTTTTTGATTGAAATACTGTATTCTAATATTTCGAAATACTGGATTTGGGATTTTCATGAACTGTAAGCTATAATTTTTACCTAAATTAGAACAACAACAACAAAACGGCTTGAAATACATCACCAGTCAAAAGTTAGGACACACCATCAACTCCTATGGTCTTGCCTGATTTTGATTTCTTTCTACATTGTAAAACAATGCTGAAGGCATCAAAAATTTGCAATGATCATGTTTAAACAGGTGATATTGAGATTGTCTGCAACTTATGCTCTGTAAAAGCCTATATAAGGATTGTAATCTGAGGTGATGTTAATCAGTGATTTCTGAGGTTGGTAAAATAACCTTGTTACCTAATTCCATATTTTTATTTCATAGTTTTGAAAACTCCATTATTGTTCTAAAATGTAAAAAAAAAAAAAAATCACTTAACATAAAACATTGAATTAGAAGTTGTGTCAAAACATTTGACTGGTACTGTATTTCTCTTCGTGTGTAATAAATCTATAATAAACCTAGCCCTAGATTTTCACTTAAATAGAAAATTAGATGCGATTCATTCATTCATTCATTCATTCATTCATTCATTCATTCATTCCTTTCTTTCTCACATTTCACCTTTCTTTCTCACATAAAGCCCAGCTTTGTGAAGTGTCTGGGCTGTGGTGGACCCTTGAACAACTTCTCCCATTTGAGCTGTCAATCGTTCCAGATTTTTCAGAGTCACATTCTTGTTTGAAGTTCTTCTTCTCTGACTACTGCAGTACTTCCCTCATCACTGACTTTTGAGGCATTCTCTATGCAGAGCGGCATTATCATTTATTTGGACATAATTGAGCTTTGTGAAATGGTTAATGATTGGATTTTTTTTTGTTTTTGTTTTGTTATAACCAAGTCCTCATAATTTTTTCAGGTATGTTCTCTAACATTCCCAAATGTTCTCCGGTTGCGGGTGTATATATATTGAGTTTATGATATTTTTTTAATACACTATTTGGCTTCATTCAGTTATTTATATGACTTCTAGTGGCAAGTGGTTGCAATGAAATTTAGGATTTCACAGAAACTGGGGTGAATGTTTATTTACATTTGTAAACCCCAGCCCCCACCCCCCCCCCCTCCATTTAAAACTTCATATTTGATGTATTCTTCTTCTTCTTTTTCTTCTTAAGAACACTTATAAGGATGACATGGCTTAAAAATACATAATACTACTGAATCAACCTTAATTCAATAACAGATCACTGCAATGCAACATTACTGGCATTTATCAGATAATCTGTCACACAGCATAAGAATATTATTCAATATTTTTGCAAACTCTCAAACTAGCACAAGGTGTCTTCCACACATTTGTATGACTGGTTCCACACAGTTGTTTGTTGGAGTTCCAATTCAGGCACCGATTTGCACCGATTTATCCACTGGCTGTCCTTTTAAACTAAAATGCTTGTTAAATTAATTTTGCTTGCTGTGAGTGTGTAAGAGTTAGAGTCAGAAACGATTCCAAATCATTTCCAAATCATTTTGATTTTATCTATGTTTACTATAAAATATGTAATTTGAACAAAAATAAATAATGGTCAAAAATGGTTAAAAAAAAAAAAAAATGTATACATATGTTAACACCATTTACATAATTAAGTACATTTACAAACTTAATTTATTAAGGTAAAATAGACATAATACCCAATATGTAAATCTTACGTGTGGCCAAAATCTTTAAGGCCATTTTTATGTGTATGCTGTTGCCCAGGACTGCATAATTTACATGCTTTTATGGCATTGGATGTCTTTTAAAATGAGAAAATCCATTGCAGGCCACACACGCTCATTCACACACTACAGTCATTTTGGGAAAGCCAGTTAGCCTACAGTAATCAACATGTCTTTGGAGCACCAGGAGAAAACACACTAAGTGCGGGGAGAACATGCAAACTCCACACACAAAGACCTGAGGCAGGAAATGAACCTGGACCCTGGAGGTGCAAAGCGACAATGCTAACCACTGAGCCATTAGTTGACTCTGAATAATTAATGTCATTATTTGCCTTTTTTATTTTTATTGAATTCTGTTGCTTTTCGCAGCTATATTATATATTAAGCAGTAAATTGCATTAATAATAAAGTGGGAAACACGATTAACTGAGAGAATTCTAATAGAAAATAACAACAGTGAAAAGCTTTATTACATCTAAACATTGTTTCCTTCAGTGGTTGGTATGTGCATTAGTGCTGCGAGAGTGTTCAGACTCTGTAATTAGAATGAAGTGAGCAGCAGACTGACTCATTCCCCAGCACTTGTCTTCCTTTTTTTAAACACCATTGCTTATGATATTGAATTTGGGCTTCCAGAGAACCAGTCAGCAGTGCCACTTCCTGCAGCTTTTTTTTTTTTTTTTTTGTCAGATAAAGTCTTCAATTGTTATGTGTTGTTAGATATGAAAACCAAATAGACTAGTAGAAGATCATCCAAATAATCACTGTCCTGTTGTCTGATGCACATTTAGAATACGCAATATTGTCTGACAAATAGCTGTGATTTGTTTTTGCTGGTTATTTTATGTACAGTACGGTGCGGGACAATTTATGTAACTCTCCCCCTACATATCATTTTCTCTCTCTCTTTCTCACGCTTCCTATCTCTCACATTCCCTTTTAGTTTGAGCGTATTGTGTTTTGCATCAGCAGGAAAAGTTTAATGTGAATAGACCTGGGGCAGCCTGCTATTAGAGCATTATCAACAATATATCACCTAATGGGTCTCTAGCACGCTCCTGGAAAGGTTTTGGAAAACAGATCAATATGAAAACTCAGCATAATCTTTAGCCATCTGCCTCCTGCACACAAAACGCAGCTGCATCACTGTTTAACTGTGGCCCACTGATGGGAAATAGAGACTCTCTAGACTCTGCTCTCATAGACTCTGGATAGAATGCCGTTTGCCAATTGACTATTACCTCAAACAGGCGCACACACATATTCAAACACACAAACATATCATTATTTGAGGTGTGACTTCTCATCCATATTCATGTGAGTTTCACAATCCCTGATGATCTAGCACTGCACCACTCTTAACCTTCCCCGCTGTCCACGGTTGCGACACTGCAGTGGAGAGGAGAATTAAAGGCAGTGAGGGGAGGCAAGGAGAGGGGAGAGCAAGGAGAGGAGAAAAGACTGATAGATGAGATGAGATGAGGGGCGATGAGAGGGGGTTTTGGGCTGCTAAGGGTGACAGGGTTAGTGAGTCAGCATGATGCAGTGATGACTCTGTCACTCCTGCACACTCCCAGCTCTGTCATCCTACACGGACAGAGCTCACACATCCACTCTCACTCCTTTGAACGAAGTGAGACTGATGAGATGTGCCATATATGAGTGGGCAATAGAATATCAGCAGCACCAAGTGAGAGAGCAAATGCTGTGATGAAATGTGCATGTGCTTACATGCAAGTGTCTGTGTCTGTAAAAGGAAAGGAAATTGCTGTGCAACTAAGTGTTTTTGTGTGTGTATGTCTGTATTAAGGTATATTGAGGTTGAAGGCTTTTTGTAGGATTCAGAGGCATCTGTAGGTTTCCGTGGCAACCGTGGGACAATGCAGTTATCTCACTCTCTTGAGATAGGCTGTAAGAATTATTTGCATCACTGACTTACATAGTCAATGACTATATGTCCAAATATTTTAGTCTTGTTTTGAATGCGCCTACTGGGGGAGCACATTTATCGGTGGATGAACTCACAGTAGGGGACCAGGGGTACAAATAGAGATTAGACTCTGAAATGTCAAATACTGTACTATAGAAACTGGCTGACTTTAATGAACATAATCTTTCTGTCTAGTTATAAGACATAACATCATCATATTGCTTTGTTTTAAATCAGAATCAGATCGGAATGGCAGCCACCTTTAACTTTTGTATCAATTAACCAAGAGTTAGCCAGTCTTTCCTAACAGTCTTCTGTGCTTTTTTCTATTTTCCCATAGACAAACACTCAACTGTGCTGCATCTTCTGAAATCTGACTCCTCCACCCACATCGGCTGTGTCTTCTCAACACTCACCTCTATTCCTTCTCTGTCTCCATCCCTAATGGATTGGGAGAGTTGTGTTCCCTCGTTCTGTTGACCCTCTGGTCCAGGGGGTAGAGTGGAGCGGGCAAGTTTTAGTTTTTCTTTACATTCAAATAGCATTTCCCCTCCCTGTCCTAGTTTCCTCTTTCAATGGAGAATTAGACGGCCAGGTGCTACTTTGGGAGGGAGAGGAGAGGGGTCAAAATATTGAGCCAGACCAAAACCAAACGCATTTAGAATAAACAAAAAAGTTGCTGAGACAGTGTCTCAGAGAGTTCTATAGATCTGGACAGGAAGACAGACGTGGCTTCATAAGCTGAAGAGTTGGCAATGTCAACGACAGCTACCATAGGCGACATGGCGAACAGTGCGGTGGAGTTCTATCCAAAGCGGAGTGGAGGAATGGAGGCCAACCACTCGGACAACTTTGGGGTAACCATCGAGGAGCTGCGGTCTCTGATGGAGTTGAGAGGAGCAGAAGCGCTGCAGAAGATTCAGGAAACCTATGGAGACACTGAAGGCCTCTGCCACAGACTCAAGTCATCCACCACAGATGGTAAGACCAATATTCTGCCTCTCTTGTTCTTTTTCCTCACACTTTCTCTCACTCCTTCTCAATTTCTATTTTAATCTTTTTCTTGTCTTCTTAAACACAGGCTTAAATGATTATATCTCTCGGTGATTATCCACCTTTCCCATTATTTTGACTGGATGATTCTATCTCTCACCTGCACACTGATACAGTTACACAAACTGAGGTTCTTCCTGTCATGTCTTGACCTCTTTTTCCTATTCATTTTTTCTGTTGTGCCTGTCAATTATGTAGTGCACCTGGAAAAATTGTTAGTGTAGTTCATTTAGCTTTGAGTCAGTGAAGAATGGGTGCTTGAGGATGTGAACATGCACTAAAAGCCAAATCCACCTAGTAATTTTACTCCATTATGGCCATCTGTCCATCCATCCATCCTCCATCCATCCATCCATCCATCCATCCATCCATCCATCCATCCAACTATCTAGCCATCTCGCTCTCTCTCTCTCTCTCTTTTTTTTCTCCCACTCCTCCCCCTCACTGTACCCCCCCCTCATCCCCATCTTGCCACTCATCCACCATTTCTCACTGTTTCACTGCCTACTTCCCACTCTGGGTGCGTGCGTTTGTGTCAGGTTGCTAGGCTACGGCGCTGTCGGAGGCGAGGTGGGTGTAGGGAGAGGAGGTTACTGGGTAAACAGTTTGCCGGTGTTGAAGAGACTTGCTCATTCGCTTATGGATAGGAAAGGCCACACTGTGACTCTCTATGAGAGTTAGAGGCATTGTAATTTTTTTGTTAAGGGGTCTACTCAAGAACGTGGGTATGTGTAGAGATCTATTGAGATGTGTATCTCTAAGTGAGAATTTATATATTTTGTTTCCCTTATTTTCCCTTATATTTTGTATATTTTGATAGTATCTTCTACTTTCACCCATTTATGATCGTATAGGCCCAATGGGACTGTTCTCATGTTTGTCCTATGAAAACTTATTCTTTAGGGCTAAATAGACTAGTGTTTGGTTAAAAGCAGTGGATAAGGTAGCAGATTGTTTGGGGGATTTCTGCAATGACATGGCGCATAAAACAGGTACTAACCAAAAAGGAAAAAACGTTTCTTTCAACTCTCTAAAAGTAATAAGGGCTTAAGACCTTGCCGCAATGATAAGTCTTGTTTTATTGGATATCAGTGATGTCAGTGACTCGTCCCATCAGCCTGCAAATGCATCCTTTAGTGCCAAAGGCAGAACATTACTGTACACGCATATGGCAGGATGAGAGATGAAGAAAAGAGAGTGGGAGGAAGGTGAAAAAGTGATCATGAGTAGCACCATCATTGTAATGGTGAGTCTCTGAAAGCTGAGGTACATTATTGCCGCCCTCTTCCTGGACAACACATTTCAGCACTGCAGAATGAGACCATTGCATTTCTAAAGTCCAGACTGTATGCACCTCTTTTGGCTCCTGTAACACTATACTTAATACTTCCAGCCTAACAGCAGCACTGGTTGAAAACTATCCTAGCCGGCCAGGTTGGGATGGGTTGGGTTGGGTTGGGTTGGGTTGGAGCAAGAGGAAAGAGAAGGAGGGAGGGAAGGAGAGAGCAGGAAAGCTAGTACAGCTTGCCGCATTGTCAAGGACATACCAAGGGGAGATGGAAAGGGGGAGTGAGTAAGTAAAAATGAGAGAGAGGGTGAGAGAGGGAGAGAGAGGGAGAGAGAGATAGAGAGAGAGAGAGAGAAAGGTGTGTGAAAAGATTAAAAAGGTTTATCAAAAGGTGTGTAGTCATGACAACTCAGCAGTTTTAAACCCCTCCGTCAGGTAATACAGACTTCTCTCCTGTCGTCATCTCTTCCCCTCTTTGATTCATGCTTTCTTTCATTCACACACTCACACACATACACGCACCCCCTTGTAAACTGGCTGTACGATATTATCATGCATGCTGTAGTGGGAGTGAGAGGGTTCAGCATGCAGTGTGGGTATGATGTGTGAGAGCAGCAAGCCACACACCAGTTCTCCCATGTGTGTGTGAAAGCACACAGACATAGCACAATGGATACAAGGCAAAACTTTTTCTTTAACCACTTAATGTCTTTTCTGGCTGGCTTTGCCTGTCCTTATAAGTGTCACATATAAGTGCCCCCCCCCCCCACACACACACACACACAAACACATAAATAAATAAAAATGCTGCAAATAATGCTTGAGACTCTTGAGCTGGGTAATGCCTTTAATAGGTATTGCAGCTCGCAAGCTTTGCAGTATGTCCTAGACTAAGTCTGCAGTGGAGCTGCCATCAGAGCAGACCAATCAGAAATCTATTCTTATGCCTCTCTGATGCAGTGACATCATCTGTAGCCAGGCGAAAAGGTGTCCAAAGACAGGAAGTTGAAGAGCAACTGTGAGGTTTGCTTGATGCCTTCATTGCCATGGAAACTGCACACATGCATGGAAATGGGGAAAAAAAAGAAGAAAGAAAGAAAGAAAGAAAGAAAGATGGAAAGAAGTAAAGAGGAAGCCTGTGAGATCCAATTGAAAAAGTGAGAGTGGGCACATTAAGGGCAGGCTTACTGATCATCATGTGTAATTTAGTACTTGGTGTTGGTAGGTATTCGGTTCATTTCAGTGACTTAATGGTCTTTTTTCTTCCACTGCCCATGCGTGGGAAATAAACAATGAATAATTTAAATCTGAAATGTATTAGATGCTGTGAAGGCTCCTTATGACTGCAAATGTGGGACATTCCACAGCAAAATGCTTCATTCACTCAGAATCTTTTAATCATAATCATTCACTTATAAAACATTTGTTAAATTGGTCAATCATTTTCATACAGTATTTACAATCAATTACATATGATAACTATAAATAGAATACACTATTATATGTAATAGTTTACAATATTGATTATTGCTTTTTCACAGTACGATGGAGACAGTCCAGATTGCGGAAAATGATTAAATTAGCGTTATTAAAGATGTGAAAAGTGGAAGAAGAAAATGAGAGAGCAAAAATGTTACACTAAAAGTCTTAAGAAATCCGTCCATTACGTTTCTGGCTTTAAGTGATGTTTTACTCACAAGTGCGTTATTTAATGGATAAAAATACATTTGCATTTGAACAGGATACACACTGGCAATTCAGGAGTAGGATATACAATAGGTTTTCAGGAATTGACATAAAGGCCTTGACTTAGAAGGTCAGTAGTTGACTTCAACCTTTTAAGGGACTGCCTTATTTTTTTACCATCTTTTTAAAAACTATTTTACTCTACTGATGAGTACGTTGTTCCTATCAGGTTTATCTGATAACCCGGTGGACTTGGAGAAAAGAGCGCAGACATTTGGACAAAACTTCATTCCCCCAAAGAAACCCAAGACCTTTTTGCAGCTTGTGTGGGAGGCACTGCAGGACGTCACCCTCATCATCTTGGAGATAGCAGCCATCATCTCTCTTGGCCTGTCCTTCTACCAGCCCCCGGGGGAGGAGAGTGAGGGTAAGAAAGGGGACTAGAGAAAAAGGGGAAAAATTGGAAATTCAAAGGATCGCTGTGAACTGAATCAGAGGGGTGATGTTAGTTAAGGGAGGAAATGAGTTTGATGAGAGGTTGAATTGAGAGAAAAGCATTTGAGAGCTGGATGGAGCGAATGTCGGATGGTTTTCATACTGTAGAAATTGACAGAAGGATGCATAATGTGCACTAAAAAATATCACTTTGAATATTGTAATGACATAATTACATAACTTTCTAAACATTTTTAAATAGTACTGAATGTTGTCATGTTAAGAAATACTATATTTTATGAAAGTAATGGCTTTCATTGCTGAAATGGAAAGTAATATAAAAATGTTATATTGGTGGAGTGTCGTGTCTTTTAGTTGACTTTTAACATGGTGTCATGCAGCCTGCGGGAACGTGTCCAGTGGTGCAGAGGATGAGGGCGAAGCTGAAGCGGGCTGGATTGAGGGTGCCGCCATCTTACTCTCAGTCATCTGCGTGGTGCTCGTGACGGCCTTCAATGACTGGAGCAAGGAGAAGCAGTTCCGTGGGCTGCAGAGCCGCATTGAGCAGGAGCAGCGCTTCGCTGTGGTGCGCAACGGCAATGTCATCCAGATCCCTGTGGCTGACATGGTGGTGGGCGACATGGCCCAGGTCAAATATGGTCAGTCCCTACTCTCCGTTGACTCTCTACTCATAGAAAGAGTAAGCTTAATAGGTTTCTGAACCAATATAGCTTATATACACCAGGATGTTGTGAGAAGAGCGCATATCTGTTATTTTGTGATAATATTTATCCTGTTATGTGCATTCAGGTGATCTGCTGCCTACTGATGGGATTCTGATCCAGGGCAATGACCTGAAGATTGACGAGAGCTCCCTAACCGGAGAGTCCGATCATGTACGCAAGTCAGTGGACAAGGACCCTATGCTTCTCTCCGGTTAGTGTGCTGGTGTATTTGTTTTTGTTTACATGACAGCATGTGTCACTGTGACTGAGAGGCTGCAGAGGAATCCAGATGTTTCTAATTCAATCAGTGTGTCTCTGGTTCCTGCCATGATCTCTGGTGTGTGGCCTTCCTCTTCTGCCTGTTGCTATTCTTAGGGCCTGCCACTGCTAACTCCATTCACTTTATTAGGCTTTCCTGACATGCTGAGGACATTATTCAATAATAGAGTAATGATATTTTCCTAAAGAAGATGTATGAAGTCATTCGTCGGATAGTCATTAGCCATTTAGGCCAGACTGATGCAAGACCAGATTTTATTTACAAGGAAAATCTCTTGTTCATTACGACATTTTTTTTCTTCTCTCAGGCACTCACGTGATGGAGGGATCAGGGAGGATGTTGGTGACAGCGGTTGGAGTAAACTCTCAGTCTGGAATCATTTTTACTCTGCTAGGGGCAGGAGAGGGAGAGGAGGAGAAGAAAGAAAAGAAAGGTAGGCTTCAAGTAAAATATGCTCATATACTCACATACAGTGAACACTTAGGGAAAATAAAAATAAAGAAGCAGTAGAAGTTCTATTTAGGACGGATTGAGTCTACCTGACACTTTCACACACGTACAGAGGAAACAAAGCGGAGGTGGGAATGAACTGAACTGAGAGAGTAAAATGCGTTGTCAAGGTTCTTCTGTGGTCATGGGAAAGAAAAAAAAATGGACAGCATAAATATGTTTTATTATTGTACCAGGCTAGTAAATAGACCCACAGGGTTTATTAGCTTCAGTATCAAATCTTTAAAAGAGCTGCAGACTCTTGGCATTCTCCTTTCATGACTTTGGAGTTGCTAACAACAGAAATCATAAACATTTTAGTCGTAAATATTTCTGGTTTCATTTAATCTCTGGGGGACACACTTCACTCTGGTCCTCTAATATGATTAAAGTGTTGCAGTTTTTGAGGATTTATGCTACAGATGTGAAAATATATCAGTAATTCAGATTAGCTGTCATTCACTAGCTGTCAGGAAAATGCAGCTACTGTACTACAGTCTGCTACAAAATATAACAATTTAATAAAATAATGATTTCCTCATGTTCCTTACAAAACTGGTCAAAGAATCATGAATGGGAATTCTAAGCCAAAAAAAAACAAAAAGACACACATAGAGTCGATTTCATTAAGAAACTTGCAGCCCTAGGTGGTAGCAGTGATTTTCTCTTGTTTGCAGGAGAATTAAGGTTTCCATGTGCTGGATTATGCATTAGTTTAAAAAAAAAAAAAAAAAAAAAACGATTATGGAGGAGAACGAGAGAAAGCAAGAATCTTTTGTTATGATCCAATTTATTATCTCTCAGAGAGATTTCAGCCGTTACAGTATATTTGGAAATTCCGACAGCTGACTTACAATAACTCGTTCTCAATTTGCATAGATCGTTTAAAATGCTCTCTAAAATAATGTTATCAAACCACATCCAACTACTTATTTCCTCACTCCCTGGCATACCATCACATGTCTGACAGTGTTATAAATACCTTTTTTTTGTTTCTTACCTCCACCCAATCCCGAAACCTCCCACAATCCCTCCTCCACGCCCACATAACCCAACACCTACCCCCTCACGCACCCCAATCAGAAGACAGTAGTTACTCACTTACTACTGAAGCCAAACAGAGCAGCATCACCAATGGTATGTACTATTAAAAACACCAACTTTCTGAGCAATATACTGGCATCAGGTGCATGTACAGTACAAGTTAAACTGTACATATGAAACTTGGTCCATCTCACAAATAATAGACAGATAATAGTTACCCTGAATCAGTGAAACCAAATGAGGTAACCATTTAGAATTGAAGTATTAATTTCATTTGGTTAAATGTTTATGTACGTGTATATGCATGTGGTGCATGTATATGTGTGCGCTTTTTCATCTGTTTCCATAGTTCTGTGCTCTCTTGTTTTCTTCCACACAAGAACATTGTGTGCCCTGTCTCTCATTCTGTCTCTGTCTGTCACTTTTTATTCCCTGTTGCTCTCTTCTCTTTCTTTTCTTCTTTGCTGCTTTTTTTTCTATCTTCTATATTCTGTCTACCTCCCTCCAACATACCTCTCTCTCTCTCTCTCTCTCTCTCTCTCTCTCTCTCTCTTTCTCTCTCTCTCTCTCTCTCTCTCTCTCTCTTTCTCTCTCTGTCTCACAGGCAAGCAGCCAGAGGCCACAGTGGAGACCAATCAAAATAAAGGTACCGGAGAGACAATAGGGTAGATGAATGAGCGGCAATGAGGGGTTAATTATTTCATTGTGGTGGAATATTCTTTACCCTGTAGGTCACCTAATGTGCTGTGCAATGGGAATCGTTACTGTTTAAACGTGGTAATGTCATGTATGAGTTATGTAATTGCATTAATGGAGATGCATACAGTACATAACAGTTAGGATTTCACCAGCTGATTTAATCACTGTAGTAACGTTTTACAGCAGTGTCACCTTATATTAAACGTAAAGTAAAATTCTGTAGTAACTTTGCATATAAAATGTGCCATCTCAATGGGTGTCAAAAGGGATACGACACTTGTCCTGCAAATGTACAGTACTGTAGATGCTCTGTGTTTCCACTGTGCCATCAGTAATTGTGTCTGCATTCATCTTGCTTTTTATTGCCATATGTCAACATGTAGTCCATAGTAGAAGTCTGCACTGTAGTGTGTTTTGTTATGTATATAGTAATCAGAGAGGTTCATGTTGGTGGTGCATATTGCTCGCAGGAGTTCTTAACTGTGCCAGGACAGATTTGTTGTCCATATGTAATAGCCTCAAATTCTGTCCCACCCGTTAGCCAAGAAGCAGGATGGAGCAGTCGCTATGGAAATGCAGCCGCTGAAGAGCGCGGAAGGTGGAGAGGTGGAGGAGAGGGAGAAGAAAAAAACCAATGTGCCAAAGAAGGAGAAATCAGTCCTGCAGGGCAAACTTACCAAATTGGCTGTGCAGATCGGTAAAGCAGGTGAGTGGCTACTCCAGCGAGAATAAAGGACTAGCTTATCTTGTTTGGTGATTCTACCTCTAATTCAGTCAAGGCAGGGTAAAGAGAATTTTCAAGGACCTTGTAAGTTCAAGGTCACACTTTATGCAATAGTTGGTGACATTCTCTCTTGTATTAATCTGCTTTGATATTTCTCATCTTTGTGGTTCCCCAGACTCTAAATGAGAAAAAAAAAGAAAAAAGAAAAAAAAAGTGCACCACCCACATCCAAAAAGTCAACAAAAGGAGTGATGTCTACATGCTTGTCAGTCATAGTGACAGTAGGTCATTATGCCTTTGTTTTTTGTAACTCATGCAGTTCTGCAAACAGCCTGTTATTTTCCCTCCAGGTCTTGTAATGTCAGCTATCACAGTGATTATTTTGGTGCTCTACTTCGTGATTGAGACATTCGTGGTAGAGGGTCGGAGCTGGCTCCCTGAGTGCACACCAATCTATGTGCAGTACTTTGTCAAGTTTTTCATCATTGGAGTTACTGTGTTGGTGGTGGCTGTGCCCGAGGGTCTCCCCCTTGCTGTCACCATCTCTTTAGCTTACTCAGTGAAGGTAAGGTAACCCAAAGCACTTTGCGTTAAGTGTACATGTAATTATGGAATAGGACTTATTACAGAGTCTGCCCATTGCATTAGGTAATTTAAATATGCAAAGATACTTTATCTAGATCTAGTTGTGCTCTTATACTGCTATTTCTAAAATTTTACCTTTAACATTCAAATGATGCTTTAATGTTAATACTCATGGTCCACTACAAAACCCAACAAAGGCCAATCGTACCTGCTATTCTCTCTCTTATTCTGTCCTCACAGAAAATGATGAAAGACAACAACCTGGTGCGCCATTTGGATGCCTGTGAGACAATGGGCAATGCCACTGCCATCTGCTCGGACAAGACTGGCACTCTGACTACCAACCGCATGACTGTGGTGCAGGCCTATGTGAATGACCAGCACTTCCGCGAGATCCCTGAACCCAATCAGATCAGCTCTAACACCTTGGAGATGATTGTCAATGCCATTTCTATCAACTGCGCCTACACCTCCAAGATTCTGGTAAGAACATGCACAGCAGAGGATGTGTCTCCGTATGGAATTGTGATCATTATAAAGCATCCAAAGATTCTCTAAACTTGGTTGCAAACATTGAGTCATATACAATCTGACATTTGCTGCTGAAGCTCATATTGCTGGCACTTCTGTCATCAACCACATGACTAATGTGACTTTTGAGTAGTCCTGGACAACCCAGCTGGTGCTTACAGTTATTTTTAAAAATATATGAATGATATTAATGTATTTCTTCAGAACACCTGGAAAAGTGATTTTTTTAGATTAGACTTGTTTTTAGAGAAAGCTTCAACTTTCATTACAAACAACAAAAACGGGCATTTCATTATTTCTGTATTATGACTGTTACTGTAGGTATACCAGATAGTGATATTGGGCATTGCAATAAAGTTTGCAAAATTGCAAGCGTATAAAAACCCATTTATAAAAAGTAAATAATATTAAAAAGTATATCAGAACAAATAACCAGCAGGGAGCTGCTTTCAGTATACACATGCAAGACGATGCCTGTATCACAAAAAGCTTAGAATACTTGTCTACACATAACTTTCTCTCTTTACCTTCTCTCCTCCAGCCCCCTGATGTGGAAGGTGGCCTGCCTAAGCAAGTGGGGAATAAGACTGAATGTGGCTTGCTGGGCTTTGTGCTGGACCTAAAGAGAGACTATGCACCCGTTCGTGAACAGATCCCAGAGGAGAAGCTCTACAAGGTCTACACCTTCAATTCCGTCCGTAAGTCCATGAGCACTGTGGTGCAACTTCCTGATGGCAACTTCCGTCTTTACAGCAAAGGAGCTTCTGAAATCCTCCTGAAAAAGTGAGTCCTCCTGGATTGTCACATTGTTTTGTTATTTGATTTTTATATCTTTTTTCATCAGTTGCATAATATCACACCAACATGCATGAAATGTATTCTGCCTCTCATTGCTGACTGAATAGTTTTACACCAAATTATCTCTCCATATTCAATTATGGGTAGTTCATCTCTTCATTTTTGTTTTATCCTGTAGGTGTTCATCAATTTTAGGAGCAGGAGGTGAAACGCGAAGCTTCAGGCCAAGGGACAGGGATGAAATGGTGAAGAAAGTGATTGAGCCAATGGCGTGTGAGGGCCTGCGCACCATCTGCATTGCCTACCGTGATCTCCCTGGCGAGCCTGAACCTGACTGGGAGACTGAGGCTCAAATTGTTACTGATCTCATATGCATTGCTGTCGTTGGGATTGAGGATCCTGTTAGACCTGAGGTATGTAGAGATCAAATAAAGCAAGAGGTCTGTAATTGGCTGTTTTAATCACCATTTGGATTGGACGAGCTGTACAGAGGGAGGTGGAATAATGTAATTATTATTAAAGTATGTCTGGGAACTATGCCTTTTTAGTCCTGTCTCAATCCATTCTGTCAGATTTTTTAGCTATGTGTATTTGTCTGAAAAGATTATTATCTCTACAATGACCAATAGAAATAGCTCTGAGTACTGTACATCCTGCTTGAAAGCCATGTTCGTAAACAAGCCATTATACCCTTTCATAAAAGAGATCACTGTTTATTTAGTATAAAGATGATCCAGGAAGTGCTCTCTTTTATTGTTTCCAGCTGACAAGAAAAAAAATCAACATTTGGCTGAATTTAAGACAGAACAATAAAAAAAAACACAGTTTAAGGACTTCCATGGGTTTTGTACTGTATTGTAAGTTATTGAATTAATAGCACAGGTATAACCTACATACCTGTTAAGGTAATTTGCTAAATTAAAGGTTAAATGCAAATTTGATTTAATAAAAATTAAAACAGTGGGTTTGTATTAAAAATAGGCGCATGTGATATTTAATGTAACAACCATTTGTACATTGCGAAGACACTCCAATGTTGTGATTTACACAGATTGTCTTATTTCTGTATTATATCTGTTGGTACATACAATATAACCTGCAGGGAGCTGCAATCAGTATACACAGAGCCCATATCACAGAAAGCATAGATTAACATATACAGGTATGATTAATATATACAGGTATGATTAATATATACAGGTATGTGATATTTAATATAACAACCATGTATTGAAGTACAGACTCCAATGTCTGTAAATTAAACAGAGGCCATTTATCCCATGTGAATCAATCATAATTACTACAGATGCCCTTCAGCAATGTTAATTAACAGACATATGTCTGGAAATCTCATTCAACATGTATTTTTTCGTGTGTGTAGTCCATTAAAAAGTATAAAAAATTTTGTCTCCTATTTAATTAGACTAACTTTTAAATCTTTAAGAACATTTGCATCTGTATTTATCTGTTTTTCCCACTCTGAAGGTCCCTGAAGCCATCCGGAAATGCCAGAGAGCAGGTATCACTGTGCGCATGGTCACTGGTGACAATATTAACACGGCACGTGCCATCGCTGCCAAGTGTGGCATCATCCAGCCCGGTGATGATTTCTTATGTCTGGAGGGAAAGGATTTCAATCGACGAATCAGGAATGAGAAAGGAGAGGTGATTAATTTTTATTTATTAAAACATAATGCAGTCTGGGGGAGCTCTGTGGGTCCTGGAGCATGGCCATAAATATATATATATAAAGTATATAAATTGTATCAATAATAGAATTCTTATAATTATTTCAATTTTTGACTGGTCATTTGCATGTAATATGTTTAATCCAAATATAAATAAATCTAAAACAAATAGGTGATAATTGATGTCAGCCTCAATTTAATGTGTTCTTCAGTGTTAAGGTTATACAGAGAGAAAATAATTATATGGATTTACATATTGTTTTTGATTATGCACATCAAATAAATTAGCATTTATGTGAAATTTGTTATAGTATATTTACAGGAGTCATGGTCTGAACAAAAAAGAAAAAAACATTAAAACCATGCGTTCCTTGCTATTGACTAACCATGTAATAATATACTAGTGGTACACCATTAAACGTATTTTGCAAATAGTATTTAATCTTCATTTTATGTATTAATTTTAAGGGAATTCTAAAAGAAATACAAAATAGCCCGATACAATGATATATACAAAGAAAAGTGATATTGGTTATACAGTGTACTGTATATGGTGAATTTTTTAGGCTTGCCTTGACACCACTTTTATCGTCTATCAAACAATCAAAGCGATGTCTATTGCTCTGCATGTTTCAGATTGAACAGGAGAGGATTGATAAGATCTGGCCCAAACTGAGAGTCCTGGCACGCTCCTCACCCACTGACAAACACACTCTGGTTAAAGGTTAGAACGCTGCTTCATTCACGACTCATGCTATCTTAGTCATTCATCAATAAATAATGATAAAATATGTCTTGGTTTCATCAAGATACACTATGAGCTAGATATACAGTGAATAGTAAGATTCAATGGTTAAGCTTTGCTTATGATCTGCAGGTATCATTGACAGCACTGTAATGGAGCAGAGGCAGGTGGTGGCTGTGACTGGTGATGGGACCAATGATGGACCGGCTCTCAAGAAAGCTGATGTCGGCTTTGCCATGGTGAGTGCAGCTATTTTCTGTTTTCATCTATCTAACCTTCCACCCTTCTCTTTAAAAAAAAATAAAAATAAAAAATCATCCTTTAAAGCATTTTCCCTGACTGCTCTTTTTCAAGAGAATCCTCTGTGTTTTGTGACTAATTATACCAGAGAAAAATCCATGTCTACTACTGTACTGTGTTAATGATCTCCCAGCAGGCCCTCCTGCACCAAAAGTACTTATCTCTCCCTTTTTTTCTGTTTTTTTCTTCTTTTTTGTGCTTGTTTTATTTTATTTCTCTATACATTTGCAATTAAAGTCCATTGTCTGTCAATAATTAATTAATATTGTTGTGACCCAATATGAAAACCAACTATTATATTGTAAGCAATTTGTTTTTATTTATGGTCACGATAGTTGTTTTTGGGCAACTGCTTATGAGGACTTCGACATTATAGTGAAATGTACATTTCATGATTACAAAGCAAAAAAGCAGACTGCAAACTGTGTTTTGTGAATATAGGTATATGAGCTCTTACAGCATGATACTATATTACAAGTAACCTGATAATACAAGTAACTGGAAGAACATCTTATGGCATTTCTATCTTTAATAGATGGCTGAGATAAGTGAAGTGAAGTGAGAATGCAGAGAAAGTACATGAAAGTGAGCACTTTGGTTCTGCCAGCGCATTTTTATTGATCTTGCTTTTTGGTAGTGTTTTGCACACTCAGGGATTAATAGAACTTTCCACAACACCGGTACTGCTTAATTCTAAGTAGGCTACTTGTTATTCGTTTGTGAGGAAAGAAGTCTATCGGTATTTTTGTAATGAATCACAAAATGGTAAAATTGGTCCAACTTGTATTCGTATTATGGTCCTTTCTATTTCTCTATTCTGTATCTTCCCTCTCTGTGTCTCTGTCCTTCCCATTGTTTCTTTCTGACTTTCTCTTTCACTGTCTTTCTCAGGGCATAGCTGGAACTGATGTAGCTAAAGAGGCTTCAGATATCATCCTGACTGATGATAATTTCAGTAGCATCGTGAAGGCAGTCATGTGGGGGCGGAATGTCTATGACAGCATCTCAAAATTCCTGCAGTTTCAGCTTACTGTCAATGTCGTGGCCGTCATAGTGGCCTTCACTGGAGCCTGTATAACACAGGTAATACAAACAAAAAACTGCACACACACTGTATATTCTGTATACACATCTGCACACAAAGCAAACAGTACACAAACTTTTTCAGAATCTAATTCAGAAGCCATTGACTGCATTGCTGTGGTAAGTGTGTGCTTCTACAGTATAGTGTAAAAAGCTCGCACTAGATCAGCGTTTAAGCTCTGTAGCAGGTTAGTAGAACCTACTGCATTGCACCTCAGTGGCAGGCAGGGGATTGTGGGAAACGCATGCTCCAATTAGCCTGTGTAATGATCCCCCTGCTGGAGGTTCTTAGTACTGAGCGTTAAACTTTTTCCTACACCTACAGTATAAGAATTACTGGAACTCCAACGCAGAAAACTATGTGTATTCCTAAACGGTATTGTGTTATCATGTGTGTGTGTGTGTGTTCTTTTCATCCAGGACTCTCCTCTGAAAGCGGTGCAGATGCTATGGGTGAACCTTATTATGGACACATTTGCGTCGCTTGCCCTGGCCACCGAACCACCCACTGAAGCCTTGCTATTGAGAAAACCCTACGGCCGTAACAACCCACTCATCTCCCTCACCATGATGAAGAACATTCTCGGCCATGGTGTCTATCAGCTTGTTATCATCTTCACTCTGCTGTTTGTTGGTAAGATTTAAGCTAAGAGACAAGAATGGAATAATCAAATACCACCTGATTGATTAGTGTTCAAAGGTTTTATTTAAAAAATTAAGATTGTATTATTATCATAGTTATTAGGAATAAAAAACAATATTTATGGAAACAAAGAAGGTAGAGCACAAGTGTTGTTCAAGGCTTTGGAAATCTTTTTGTAGCCTAAGCCTGCTTTAAATTTCTCAATAACTTTATCCCTGACCTGTCCTGGTGTGTTCTTTGGACTTCATGGTGTTGTTGCTCCCAATATTCTCTTAGACAACCTCTGAGGCCG
>JAQQZT010000015.1:11908472-11927710 GCA_030068275.1 Clarias platycephalus | reverse complement strand
GGGGCTGAATAATTACGCACACCCCACTTTTCAGTTATTTATTTGTAAAAAATGTTTGGAATCATGTATGATTTTCGGTCCACTTATCACGTGTACACCACTTTGTATTGGTCTTTCACGTGGAATTCCAATAAAATTGAAAAAAATTTTGGTAAAATGTGGAAAAATTCAAGGGGGCCGAATACTTTTGCAAGCCACTGTAAGGCGGGAGGATCCTGAGTATATGCAGTAGAGTGTACATAAAGGGATTGTAAAGTAGGTAAAGTAACCCTGTGTGCATCATATGTACTATACTAGGTAGTGCAAAAAAAAAAAAAAAGTAGTATAGTAGTAGTGAAGTAATGTGCATGTAGGGAGTTTGATGGAGGCTTGGTGGTGCTTTTACACAATATACAGTACGATACTGGATGTTCGATTTGTGCAAATAATGATTTAAAGACGGTTGTAAGATCCAGTTCAACTGTTTATGAGGGTGATTGCTTGTGGAAAGGAACTGTTCCTGTGTCTGGCAGTTTTGGAGTTCTGTAGCGCCTGCCAGAAAGGAGGAGGTGAAAGAGGTTGTGTCCTGGGTGTGAGGACTCTGTGGAGATTTTTCCTGCCCGTTTCCTGGTCCTTGTATAGTACAAGTCATGGAGAGGTGGCAGGGGAGCTCCAATGATTTTTTCAGCTGTCAACATTTATTTGACATGGCTATCTGTGCAATATTTTCTGTAATATGAATATGTTTTTAAATCATTAAATTAATTGTGATTAAAAACAGCAAAACAAAAAGAGTCCTTGATGTCACTGTTTTTGTCCCAACTTTGACCCCCCCCCCCTGTGCCTCTCTCATTCTGTGCAGGAGAAAAGATCTTCAACATCGACAGCGGGCGCAATGCTCCACTTCACTCGCCTCCCTCCGAACACTACACAATCATCTTCAACACCTTCGTCCTCATGCAGCTATTTAATGAGATCAATGCTCGCAAGATCCATGGAGAGAGGAATGTGTTTGATGGCATCTTTGGCAACCCCATCTTCTGCAGCATTGTGTTGGGCACCTTCGGTGTCCAGGTCCCACACTTACTAACTTTAAACCAATTAAGAATGAAAGTATAATGTTTCTGCATCTGAATGTGCCTTGACTGTGATATATGAAGGGTGAAGATAGTAGACGGCTTTCGTTCTTAGTGAAGTGTGACCTGTGACTCATGTGTGTGTGTGTTCACTGTGCAGATCGTTATAGTGCAGTTTGGGGGAAAGCCCTTTAGCTGTGCCCCTCTCAACATGGAGCAGTGGCTGTGGTGCCTCTTTGTTGGAGTTGGAGAGCTCCTTTGGGGTCAGGTGAGAAGTGGAAGGATAGAAGAAGGTTAATGAATTGAATCAAGTATGAAGCAATTTATTATGCATTGTGCCTTCAAAAACAGGTTCTATAAACAGACAGAGCCAATAAATAATGTCTTATTGAAAAATAGTTATAGTTTAACTATACAGTATATAGTTCAAGTGTTTAAGATCTAGTCTTTGCTAAGACAGATGAAAATGATGATTTTTTTGGCCATGCTAGTGTTTTCAGACCATTTATAAAAATTCAAAACACAAATATGGCATGCTGATCATGCTCACTTAAATGTAATGTTTAGAATGATCTTTATGTCATTATGCAGATTTTTTTTTTTTAATGCTGCAGTTGCTTGTTTTATGGCTGTAGATCACTGACATGTCCATTGTTCCCCCCCAAAAGCTCTAAAACAGCAAGGCCATTCCTTTTGTTTTAGGCACTGAAGTCATTTGGGTTAGAGATCAAAAGATCAGAATAAGTAATCACAAAAACCATACAAAAACCATACAAAAACCAGAACAACTAGACATTTAACAACCAACAACCACATGTTGAACAAGACAGCCAACAACAGCACAAAACAGCCAAAAAAGTCATTGCCATGACCAATACCCTCACCTGGACAGGGTTGAAGTTATCACAAGGTATCACATCTAATCTTAATGGGGTCCAAACATCTGTAGGAACTTTGGCCAGACAATCACACAAAAAATAGGGAAAAATTTTAACTGAATGTGTCAGCCAACAGACTTCACCCAACTGAGCGTGCATTTTATTCCTTGATCAAGTGACTGGTTGGAGAAATTCCATGAAAAACAAATAATAACTGGAAGAAGCTTTGTCATGAACCTGGAAAAGTACCTGAGAAAGAAGAACACAACTGTTTGGTAGTGTCATAGAGTTGCTGGCTTGATGTAGTTATTACGAGCAGGGGATATTCAAACACATATACACATATCAGCCATAACATTAAAACCATTAACATTAACATAACCTTATGCTGCCGTCTCTGGCCCCTTGGGGCGTGGTTCCATGGGACCTCTGGCACCTCTGTGATGTCTGGCACTGGATAATTAGCAGTGGGTCCTTTGAGTTCTGTGGGTTGCGGGGTGGGACTTCCATGGATTGGACACACGGATGCTTGATCAGATTGCAATCTTGGGAATTTGGAGCCAGATCAACAACCTTGAACTATTTGCCTGCTAAGCCTTGTGCATGGCAGGCTATGATGCACTGGATATACTGTCAAGTCTAGTGTTGACTTTTATACTGCATTGACCTTTCTGTGGTATCAGGCCAGGCTGGCTGGCCTTTGGTCCATGTGGGCATAAATGTGCCTGTGACCCTGTCACCAGGTATATGATTGATAATCAATGTTATCCAATTCACCGGGCAGTGGTCTTAGTGTTATGGCTAATCAGTGTAAGTGCTATTGACTTTAGTTTACTTTAGGACTTGAAGATCTGTTCCAATACATTTGGGTGGTGTCATGTTAACGTATTTATATATAAATGTCAGGAAATAAAAACAAATAATAAATCATCATCTTAAATTCATCTTTTAATCTTAAACTCAAATGTCTTGAAAAAGAATTGGCCTTACCATTCCAATACATTCAGAGGAGACTTTCTCTTTCTGTGTCTCTATTGTACATACAATACCTTTGTCCACCAAATTCTAATGTTTGATAATCTGTCTCTGTGCTCCAGGTCATTGCCACAGTGCCCACCAGTCACCTGAAATGTCTGAAAGAGGCAGGTACAGGGCCGGGCACAGATGAGATGACCGAGGATGAGCTGGCTGAGGATGAAGAGGAGATTGACCATGCAGAAAGAGAGCTGCGCAGGGGGCAGATCCTCTGGTTCAGAGGCCTCAACCGCATCCAGACTCAGGTGCTGTGTGTATGCCCATATTCCCTCTCCCCTGAACACTTTCACTGCTAGAAGTAGTCTTAGTAGTCCTAGGTGCTTTGGTATTCATGGAAAGTAGACTATCATCATTGTTAAAGAATATTGTTTTGTTTTTGGTCTGTCTACCTCTCTCTCTCCTTTGTCTGTAGATGCTTTCTCAGCATCAGCAAAACATCATCTCATCCTAACCTCTGTCTGTCTTTGTTCTGATTTCTTTGGGACCTTTTAGCAAAAGAGTATAGATTTCTCTGACAGTGATCTATAAAACTTCCCCTTGCTCAGATCTGTATTACTCTATTTTGTAATTGAAGTCCTTTAGAGACCTTTCTTTTTCTTTGCCTCTGTGCTACAGGTTACATCCAGTGGGGGTCTATGGAACACTCTTGTACCGCTCGTCTTAATTTTGATACCAAGGGCTAATTATCTTCATATAATTTAAGTGTTTAACATTGTACAACAACCCATCATGGTACTTTTTAAAATAGGTGTGTGGGATGGGGGACAGTTAATACTAGTTTCTTAATTCATTTTAATAAATAATACTAACCTTTTAGAACATTTATGTAAATTATACTTGTCAACATGATGCATGAAGATGGTTGAAGTGTGAAGAGATTCCTTACACTTGGCTCTACCTCAGCATCTGATTTAAAAACTGTCTTTTCATTTTCCTCTACGTCTTCACAGTATTTTAATATTCATTCTCTTCTTTAAACAAACAAAATAGCATTGATTGTTATCTTTCCATACCCAGTATCCCTTTGGTATCATAGCTATGCATGTACAGTGTGTGTGTGTGTGTGTGTGTGTGTGTGTGTGTGTGTGTGTGTGTGTGTGTGTTGTTATATTGAACATGCTCTCATTGTTGCAGCAGTGCTTTCCCTTCTCTCTGTCTCGTAACCAGTAATAGAACAGGTAGGAAAGAGACAGCTGAGCACAGTGGAAGAGCTTTGAAGAGACACTCAAGACACTATGAGGAGATGTGTGATGATGTGTGTGGGCTCTTTGCAGAGTAAGGTTGTTAAATTGGTGTCCATGATGGCAGTGTGTGTGGTTTACCAGACCTGGATAATAGGCTTAGTGAAGGATAGAAAGTGAGCTGGTGTGACTGCTGATAAAGGAATCCAAAAGGGATGCAAAGACTGTAGCACTGAGAGTGTTGACAGGATGTAGGACCTATGTAGGATGTACGCAGGCTACTTAAGTATTTCTAGACTTCAGCTCAGAGTGAATCTGCAGACTCAGGGAGGACGATCAGTAGGGTCCAATAGAATGAGTACATTAACTCTTTAAAGTCCCTATTGTTCAATTATTCATCGTAAAGCATATTATTCTGTACTTACTATGAATTATTTAGTAACTACAGTGGAACTAGTGGTGCAAAGAGTGAGCACTGAGACTGGACCTTCTGGTGTAGCCTAGAAGTTTATGATTATAAAAAATGAAAAATGGAAACTTCTTAGCTGATACTAGAATATGTCTACAGTATGACCGTGTTTTAGAGGACGGTTTAATATTTATATTGTTATTAACTATAGGACATTTTTTCTGAATAATCAGCTTCTGAGACAATTATTTTCTTTTTTTTTTTAAGGCTGCATTGCTGTTTGTCTTCACGCATCGTGATATCATAAGCCTTTCCCATCACAGTTCTAGGAAACTTTTATCAACCAGTTTATTTGCTTAAGATGGTTTGTTCCCTGTTGCACTAGTGTCAAGCATGCTGTGCTCTCACTGCTGAGGTCGGTCAGGCAACCACCCCCAGTCACTGGTTGCATGATTTTGAAGATGTGCAGCAAAAAGGCCATCCAGTGTAAAAACCTGTGCCACATCAAATATGTGGACTCAGTGCTCTCCTTTGGTGAAGCCAAAAAAGAGGGGCTGAGGCCAAAATATGTTGAAGACCCATCATTTGTTTAATTCTTTCAGACTTGCTGTGCTGCTATATCATTTATTCAATAAGTACACACATGTGCACAATGTATTAAGTACACACATAATACTGAAGAAGAAATATAGTTTAAAAAATATTTACAATTTAAAAAAGTTATGATTGAACAAGTAGTCACCTTCTTGCTGTGAAACCCATAAATGTGTTGTGGTTTAACTGTGTGGCTATCATGATGTAAACAGATTAAAATGTGAGATTAAAATGTCATTATATCTAAGTATAAATATACCTGTCCCTGGGAGGCCCCACAAATATAAAGTGTTATTTCTATTAATCCTCATGTGTTTTGATGAAATTCTATCATATTCTTCATCAAACCCAAAAGTCTTCAAAGTACAGCAAAAACCAAAGAAAGGCCTTGCTATTCCAGTACCATTAGAGGGGATTGTGTCAGATTAAACTCAGTTGTTTCTCATACTCCAAAGACTTGGGATCATTAGACATTTTACAGCCCCAAAACAAAACCCCCTTGAACCTCTTTAGCATCAGTCTTTTTTCACTAATCAAGTACATTCAAGTATCAAGTGCAGTACTGTGCAAAAGTCTTGAGCCACCCATCATTTCTTCATATTTTACTTTTAAAGAGTCAGACTGTCTTCTATTTTTAAATTAGTCCTGATGAGTAGTTTGCCAAGTTTCCTGAAGGACTTTTTTGGCTCTCACTTTTGGCAAGTTTTGGCTCTCGTTGTTAGTCCTGTCCCTGTACCCAACCAGTTTCTGAGCAATGTTTTTTTTTGTTGTTGTTAAGCCATACAGTAACCTATAAATCATTCGAGCTTTAAATACTATATATCTAACTGAAGGCATGAACCAGGGAGAAACAGGTGCAGATGATGACAGATGATCAGGCCGGTGAGTAGTGTACTGTTGGTGCTGAATGCTTATTGGTTAGAACAGATGAGAGGGGAAAAGAGGTTGCTGCTGAGGTTGTTTCATAAACAACCAATTTTAAAACTTTTATCTTTAGGAACTTTGCAGCCTGTTGCAGTAAGACAGTTGTTCCCATTTCTTTCATCTACATAATTAAATTTAATGTAAATAAATGAAGGGAGGCTCAAGACTTTTTCAATATGATGATTATGCACTTGTTGGAATCATTAAAACTTATTTGGTACACATTATTAAAATTAACAGGACCTTTTTTTATTTGCATTTACAATCAAAAAGAGAGAAATGGACTTTCGGAACCATGAACACACATATTTACACTTACAGGCACACCCAGACTTTAGTGATTGCACTCTAACACTTACAATGCCACTCATTTATTGCCTTCTCGTACTCACTAAAATCCACGTATACATGAATATGATGGACGAAGACTATAGGATGTAACATAGGGGTGGCATCCACAAAAGTGCTAACAAAGCCCCTTACAAGATTTTCATCGATCCTCTCCTCACTCGACATCGGGTTGGCAAAACACAACACACGTTACAGCAGCAAGACTCATATCATCAGTCAGCTGAATTTGATCAAGGCTTTAATTCAAGGGAGGCTCTGGCAAAGTGTGTACACTCCAGTCGCCATGACTGCGCTCCTGAAAGAGATAATCAGATTAATCGAGCACTGATTCCCCTGCAGGTGTACAAGAGGTTTTACCGTAATTCCTGCCATTGTTTATCTAAAGGGTAAGCTGATAACTGTTGCAGTCCTCTTGGTCGTGCCTATGAATTAAGGTTCTGACAGTTTCTCAACCTACAGTACACCCAAGTTCATTATTTCTCTCAGTATTACCTTTCAAATTTACTTAGTTCTATTTTGCAGAATGCAAAAAAACTAATAGCAGAATTTAAACCAATGTGATCTGACGAGGTAGTTACTAAGAATGAATAAGTGAACAGAGTAAATTTATTTTGCAGTGACTTGCATTAATGAAAACATGGCCATTGCAAGCTTTCTACCTCTACCTTAATTTTTGTAATATCATGTGTGATTCCAATCCAGATGCACACCTGTGGAATTAACCAGATGCTTAAAAAACATACATGGCTCCTATTTATATCTGTATTTCTATCTATTAAAAAGTATTACCTGTGAATTCCCAATAATGTATTTATATTCGGTTACATACCTAGCACATAATAAAGGACCAGTTTTTTGAGTGCTCCAGGTTTAATTTAGTTAGTCTTAGCATACGGTATGTTTAGATGGGCTTTAAAGTGTGTTCTGATGTTTACTATGACGAATGAATGTGCCTGTGACTTCTTAGCTTTTTAGTCAGGAATGTGTGAAAGGCTGAGAGTGATAACCATTTTAAATGTCATAACAATTTTCACCTGGTACAGCTTATATATTATGTTCACCTGGTACAGCCACAAATATATTATCCTCCTGGATTTCTCCCCTTGCTTTGTCCTTTTTTGTGTCTGAAGTATATGTGTTATGGTTCTCTCTCTCTCCTGCAGATGGAGGTAGTGAGTACATTCAAGAGGAGTGGTTCATTTCAGGGTGCAGTGAGACGGCGTTCCTCTGTGCTCAGCCAGCTCCATGACGTAACCAATATTTCTACCCCCACTCATGTAGTTCTCTCCACTGCCAATGCAAGCGCCGCCCCTGGGAGTGAGTCCCCTGCTTTCCCTGTGACAGACATAACACACACTTTATACATAGAATCATTGACACATTCTACACAGAGACAGACGCACACACCTCACACCTTTAACTCTAGACACACTGACACACACACACACACACACACACACACACACACACAATAAATGTTTCAGAAACATTCTGCAGCACATCTACTTGCCCACATACACACATTGCACTTGTGCAGTGTATAACATGTACTGTATATCCACTTTTTTTTATTGGAAAGTGGTTACTGTGGTTTCTGTGAGTGGCTCTTTGCTGGGCTGTGTAATTGTGTGGAGTGCTGTTTTTCGTGTCCCTCCCACCCCTGCGTCTTGCTGTGTTGATACTCTCCTCTTGCTGTTCGGTTTTTCTTGTTTGTTGGGCTTGGTTTTGTTTTCTGTATCCTCTGGATGGGCCAAGTATGCCATTCTCTCTCTCTCTCTCTCTTTCTCTGTCTGTCTCTTTGCTTTCATTCAATCAGAGCACTTAACAGCATCAATGCACTCTGTTATGTGCCGTGTCGGCTCCTCTAAAGGGGGATGTTTGTAGTTTAGAGTTTCCCTCTTAGGGTTGGGTTACATGCAGATTCCAGCATCCACTTCAGAGCTATATGTAATCATTCATGGACCAATAGCTCAAATAGCTGTCTACTAAGTTCTGCAAAGTTTTTTGGTACATTGGAGCACATATTTCTGCCTCTAGAATGATGGTGCCTATAAATGGAACACCATAAAATTTGGTAAGGAATTCTGCTCTCATTTGATCATGTATCACAACCACTGTTCCTGCTCTCAGAAAAGGAAAGTATGCAGTAATGATTTGAGGAAATGCAGAGAGAACATGGCAGCCCCTTCTTCTTCTTCTTCTTCTTTCCCCCTTTTTTTTTTTTTTTTTTTTTCCGGGAGGTTTCTGTTGTCAAGCGTGTTTTCTTTTTTTTTTTTAGGCTCAAGCTAAAACCCAAAAAGCTTTTCTGGTAATTAAACACTTCCAAAGTATGGTGAGTTGCTCCAGCCCTGTGAAAGGGGTAAACCTTCGAGTATAAGCCCTTTAAGGTTCTGATCTCTATCTTTCTTTCTCTCTCTCTTTTTTTCTCATGGTTATTTTAAATAATGCAGGTTGTGGTTCATCCGTTTGAGATTTTTTGAACGTGTCTTCTAATGTCTCTGTACTTCTTACTTCCACAGATCCATCTGTCAGCTTTTAATCTATTTCTCTATCTTTTTCTATCTCTCACTCTATGTCTCTCTATGTACCATTGGTTCATCAATTCTTTATGATTGTTCTTTTTTCCTGGCTTCTACCTTTTTCTGTAGGATACGTGTTCTACTCCAAATGCTTTATCAGGAATATTAAAATGTTTTTTTATTATAAAGTAGAAACAAAAAAAAAAACATTCAAAATATTGGTATATAATTATACATCATCTATAGTATAACAGCCAAATAATTCCTTACCACTAGATTAGTTCTTGTTATGCTTGAGATTTTTTTTTTTTTTTTTTTTTTTCATGAATTACATTATTGTGTTAAAAATGAATTCGGAAAGCTTCTTAAACAATGAGGTGCTTTTAGCTTTTGTTTTAGCCTTCTACCTTCCTCCATCTCTCCTTTGTTTGCATGTCTTGACTTTGGTAGCAGGTTAGAAATTTGCTCATCTCATACCCCACAGCTGTCTTTTCTGTGTGTTACTACAGGCTTATCATTTCATGCTGTGTATGGGACCCATCCCTTTCCATCATGATTTGCATATATGTGTGTATATGTATGTGAGTGTGTGTGTGTGTGTTTGTGTGCGCGCGCGAGTGGATGAGTGTCCTATCATGTCTACAATTCAGTAATCTCATGCAATAAGTGCCTGTTAAGTCACCTCAGTCACTCACCTAATTTTTTAAGTATATATTAAAAATATATAATGAAATAGGGAAGATATTCAGCAGTTGAGATTTCTAAAATCATGTTTGTTTCCATATGGGGTTTTTGTAATTCATGCTTACACTGTGAACCAGAGGCTGAAAAGGACACTGCCACTGATGGATATTCATGTTTACCTCTTGCCTGTTAGCGTTCTCATTTGTTCAAACATTTACCGTTTATGGTAACAGTCCACTGCCAAATACACATACACTCCATCAGTCACTGTGTGTACGCTGAGGAGAGTTCTCATTGGGAAATGTTTATAACTGAACATGAGTTATAAAAGCTTTTCCTGTTGCTTGAAGCTTTGGTTACTTGCGGTAAATCTGGCCTTTTCATTTTTGTCCAAACGGGCAAATAAGTGTGAGGATTATTTAAGATTTTTTTTTTTTTTCCAATTAACATCCTCATGGTTACAGTCATGTGCCTTCCCCCTTTTTTTTTTTTTTTAACATTCATTGGATCACTGATGAAGTAAATGTTGACTAACTCTTCATTAGAGCAGCTTATAGACCATGGAGTCATGCTGATGATCTCGAACCTCAGGCAGGAAATAAGATCATCAGGATGTGAGGTCATTTATTTATCGGATCATCCTCATTAACCCTGAGTTTCTCATCACAGCTTCTTTAAGCCTTTCCTCCACCTCTGCTTCTACTCACTCTATTTTTGCTTCTGTGACCCCTAGCTGCAAATGATTTGCAGAACATCATTGGGAGAAAAAATAAATAAATAAAACAAAAAACATTTAATGAATGGAGCATATTTTTATATAAAATTTTTTGACAAAATTTTAATGATCAAGTTTTTCCATCAAGCATTTTTCTTTGAAGGACAGCGTGGGGAGACAGTGGACTCTAATCTGGCATGCTAACATCCTGAGCAAAGACAAAAATATCATTTAACACCCGATTTTTTGCTTTCCTCCATTCCTCTACTGTGGGCATTATACTCGAACGTTTACCTGTATCCATGTAAAAAAAAAAAAAAAGAACTTTAAAACAAAGAGCAAAAAGAAAACAACAAAATGAGAACAATATTCAAATTGTTCAAGATTTGCAGGAGGTCTTTTTTTTTCTTTTCTTGCTAACAAACAGGCTCTTTGGAAAAACAGATAAGCACTTAACCAAATGCTTGACCTTTTCTTCCTGTTTGGTTGTTTGGTTGTTGTTTTCTGTTGTTTGAATCTTTGTTTCTTTCTGGTTCATTTAGCCTCTTTTCCTTTGCTGGGTGAGTTTCTGACTGGGGAAGAGGGGTAGGAGAGGTGGGCTGCACCACCCGCTGGCCACAGCAAAGGAATGTGCACTCAAATCTTTTCATCTTTAAACGTTATATACATCAGCAATGTGTCTGTGTGTACATGTCCTACTGCTTTGTTTTTATTTGTCCTTACAGCATGAGACTGGCTGCACATCATCATACACTCTCTTTCCTTTGGTTTCCTTTATGCACTTTTCTTTCGCTTTCTGTAACAGAATGAGACAGCCGCACTGGACTAAGCACGTCGCTGTGTCTGTTGGGTTCATATCGGCTCCTGTAGCTGCACTCTTCTCCCCCGATTATCCAGCTTGCAGTGAAATGTATCGGCTCTTCTTTTCACCCATCTGCACTTGTCTGCGCTGCTGCATGTCAAAAGATGCTCCGCTGTCTCTTTCTCTTCCTCTCTCGCGGTCTCTCTCCCTGAATTAAACCGCTCGACACCACCATGCAAAATGATCCACTGCTACTTAGCATGCCTCAGAATGACTCCTAGTCTTGAACGATATCAATTATGTTGCTTACAGAGACGGGCATATTATACTGTACCGAGTCAGTGATCTGTTAGTGCTGAAGAGGCTTAGCCACTAACAAAGGATTTCTGTATCTGGCATGCTGATGTTTATTGGACCTGTCCTGAGCTTGTCAGCATGACAGTGCTGCCTGTCGCACCAGTTGGTTTCAAGCACATGGATTGGCAAAACACTAGGGTGCAAAAGGGTGCACGTTATTAGATTCTATAATTCTATAATGAGCGAGATCACTGTGTAGCCCTTCGCATACTATCATCTATTTATTAGACTGTAGGAAGATATTACACAAAAATATGTTCATAGCATTCATTGAGAACAAAATTGAAGAAAAAAAGTATTTAAAAAAAAACATCACAACAGACTACAGACACTCTTCATCTGCATAACTCTTCTATTCTATAAAATCTCACATCAACATTCATTGGTTGATGGCTTCTCTAGGCTATGCATGCTACAAAATCACAGTGACTAAAGAGCTGCCGCTTCATTTGCTTTATGTTTGACATAACCGCACGACTGGTTGTTTGATAGAGTAAATGAGGCATCAGTCATACTTCCTTTTGAGTGTGGGTGCAGTGTGAGTGCATCCTTCCTCCAACCCACCATCTGCAATCCCAGTCACTTGTCAGTGTCTGTCCTTCTCACCTCTAATGCTCCACTCAGAACACTGATGCAGATTCTAACCCACCGTCTCGTCCTTTGCCTGTGTGTCTGCGTGTGTGCATTAAGGCATCCATTTGTCATACTTCCCTCTCTGTCTCCCCGCGTCTGCCTGCATCTGTCACTCTTTTTGTTTTCGTTCTGATTGGTTGGTATAAACACATAGCAAGCATTCATTTCGTTTTGGCTGTGTTTGTACTTGTGTGCTTCCATTTGTCTTTCTGTGTGAAGCCCAGTATGTTCCATTTTGTGTTTATGAGAATGAACATCCATCTACTTGACTGATTGACAGTCGTAAACTGACTGGATGAGTCCATTTCCTGCTACCTCACTTATGGTTTTTTTTTTTCTTTTCTCGACATTTCTCCTTCTTTGAGAAACTCTTAAGATCTTGTTGCGCAAGATATGTCCAGATGACAAAAAATACACCCTAACTGCCTCACTTCTGACCGAAATAATTATAAGATAAACGAAAAATATGGAATGCACTTCCTTAAAGAAATTTCTTAAAGTAATGATACGTTTACTTTAGAACTGTTAGCCTTGAATTTCTATTGCAGCAACTTGATCTTGAGCTGTCTATGCATTAATAAGGCATGTCCAGGAAAGTCTCTGACTACCAGGTACAAACTGAGAGATATCTTTGCTTCCACCCCTCTCTTACTTTTTCCACTACACCCTTTTTCTGCCTCTTCCTCGTCCTCTTCTCTTTCTTTCCCTTCTCAAACCCTACATATTACTCTCTTCTTTTTCTTTTTTGTCCCTCTCTCTTTTCCACATCCCATCCTCTCACTCAGATGCGGGTGGTGAAAGCGTTCCGTAGCTCGCTCTACGACGGCATCGAGAAGCCTGACTCCAGGAACTCCATCCACAACTTCATGGCACATCCTGAGTTTCTCATCAACGACTTCATGCACAACATCCCCCTGATCGACGACACAGACATTGACGATGAGTCGGAGCTCTCCAAGCACAACCACCACCTGCACCCGGCCTTCCGCAAGCCACCTCCTCCTCCGGTCCAGCGGTCTCGTCCCCCACCACCACGTCCTTATCGCCAGTACAGCCTCCCAGCTACCCCCAACCGCAACAACAATGCTAATCAGAGCAGCATGCATCATCTGATCCAACCCACAGAACACATCGCACACTGGACCACTCATTCCCGACAGATGTGCCCCCTTCTCAGCCTGGAGACTTCACTCTGACTGCTTGCACTCCAGAGGAAGGGCACTTGCTGGACTTTGGATACAGAGCAGAGACAAGATATTCATTGCTTCATTTGCATATCTGTGATATGATGGGGGAAGGGGGCTTCTGGGGACACAGTATTGATCTGCTCAACCTTCGAGAAAACTAAAAAACACACAAGATCTACCCATTCTCCCTTACCACCTCAAACCACCCATGAGTCTGTCTGGTTTTACAGCTTCACACATGCACTGCCTCCTCTCACTGTACTAAGAGGAGGTCAGTGTATTGTGCACCTACTGTATGATAACTGACACCAGGGCTAGGAAGGTGAGCAACATAGGAATGGTTTATTTTCGCGTTTTAAAAAAATAAGTTAAGATGTAAGGGTAGATATGAGGCTGAGATGAGAGGAGGGGTGTCATTGACAGATTGGGCTTTTAATGGTAAAATCATATCTGTGACTTGACTTTTCAGAGTGCAATGGCATTACATGCAGGCAGAGTAAGAAGTCAAATCGCACCACTTTTTATTGATGTTATTAACATCATTATTATTATTATAATTATCATAACTAGTTCTACAGTCTATTATCATTATTAGTGTTCAGGTTGTCATCACTATATTTGAAAATACAACTTTTATTACAATATAACTAATGCTTTATGGAGTAGCTTTAACACATTTATTTATTTATTTATTTATTTATTTATTTATTGTCTGCTCGACATTTTTTTCAGTCTCGCTTCGTCTATTTCTGTGTGCGTGTATATGTGTTGTGTCTGTCCTAAAAAAAAACAAAAAAAAACCTAGAAAAACAAAACAAAAATAAATACTAACAAATCAAAGATACAATACATTTAAAGTTATGAATAATTACATTTTAATGAGTCTACAAATAGCAAAACTAAACTAAACATTACTGCCATTCATTATTCCATTAAATGAAATTATACTTGTGGAAAATATGAGCAACATTTTCTGGCTGCCTGTTGTTAAGCTCAATTGATAAACTTTCATTGGAAATAAGATTTGTTTAAATGCAACGATGTTGTTTTGGCATTTAAGAAAAATGTGTATTGCTTGAAATTTGCTACAGGGTAGAAGATTTGGGCAAGTACCCATAGATTATCTATTGATTGCAGGCTTTGACAACTTTCAGTCATATCAGTGTAGGCCGGAGTCACTTCTGTGATCACACTGGCCAATTAACAGCTTACACTGGATGCGGACTTGCCCAGTATTAGCATTCCATTGCATTTTAGGACTGTTAATTTTTACTATTTTTTTTTAGTAAACATTTTACTTGTTTTGCAAATTTCACCAAGAAAATGCATTTACCCTTTAAAGCATTGTGAAGTAGTATGATTCGTTCATAACCAACGCTTTCTGGCCCTTTAAATTCATTCATAGTCACTTTTGCTTTTTGGTTCATGTTTTGCTTTATTTAACATATTGTTAGGTAGTGCAAAATGTCTGTGATCAAGTCACACATCTGACTGCAGACTGTGGTTTCAGGGTCTGAACCAGAACGAGAAACACTCATCTTATACTGCCACGATTTTCATCATGTGCTTAATATCATAGAAATGAATGATGGACAATCTGTGAGACATCACCTTTGCACATGATCAGAGCTCATTGGTTCGGTTTAAAGGTCAAATATTTCTGCGGTCACCAGTGGACTCTGACAAAATGCAAATGCACTTTTCTTTGCTATAGATGTTTTGGTATCAGACAAAAATACCAAAAAAAAAATCAAATGCCATAACATACTACAACAAGCATGACGCCATGATACATAGCAGTAGATTTGAGTACATTCCATTACCATTTCATTGATCTGCATGCCAGTGGTGTACAAAATCCTCTTGTACCACATAAAATTCCGGGTTGGCACAGCCAAGATCATATTGCTCTTAGTCAATGCATTGCAATGCAATACAATCATCTGGGAAATAGGACCGGCACTTATGCAACAGACTGCCCTGTCCACAGCTCTGTGAAATAAGCTTGATAAAAATGTACATAGGGCTCTCAGAAATCCTTTATCTGTATAGAATACTTTTCTAGAGTGCCCAGTTGTGAGCGACTGGCAAATGTTCAAAGTATACAATGCAAGCATGAACACTGATGGATCATGTTGTTGCATTGCTCAATGGTGTCTGTGCAGAGCATGTGTTAATTATCATAGCGCACCTTGCCATCATTGTTAACCTTCACATTTGTCTGTTGCTGGTCCATTTTCACTGGTCAGTTTTTCACTGTCTCTTCAGCAGTAGGTGGAGTCTTCATTTCTTCATTTCTTCTTATGGTCATTGATGTGCTGTCGACTGCAAATGTTCTTCTTCAGTTCCTCTGCCCTTTTTCCCTATAACTACAGAACAGAGCCTTAGAATGGAGTGATGGCTCTTTCTACTTCTTACATATCATTGAATACATTCATTAAAATGAGTGGCTTGTCAACTTGTTATCAGAACTATTGAGCTGAAGGGTGTGCAAATTTCAGCATACAAAGGAAAGACTATTAGGACACAGAGTGTGAATTCTTCATCCAATTTATTTACTTTGGGGCTAAATATATGATCTCTTTCCATATGTGTCCAAATGATTGGATAGGTCCATGTTACTAACAGTGCCAGTAGAGTCTTATGAACTGAGAGCGCTGGTAGGTTTTGAGGATGCATGGGCCCATTTCAATGCACTGACATAGTCAGCTCACTAAACCGACTGACAGTGAAGGCAGAAATGATCACTAAACTTGATTATCTCATGATTATGGTGTATCCTTTGCCTAATTTTATCTAATCATAAACAAAGCTTAACTGTATTAAAATAATCTTAAAAATCTATATCTTTAAAGGATGTCAATTCTAAATATCTACATTGTAGTCCCAATTATATTCAGCTCCACTGAGGGATGAATTATGTTAGGTCATACATAGGATATCCCAGCTCTACAAGTCAACTGCAGTGTCTACAGATGAAAAATTACAAAGTGTTAAAGGAATATTTAATGAAAAACTCCATTGTCTGCCTTTTTCCATTTTGTTGTAGGACGTTCATTCAAGGTAAGGTGAAAAAAATGTGAAGAGAGTATATAATATATTAAATATAAAAATTATAATATATTGTACAACTGCACCAATGCTGTACATTTTTTGCCAAAATGTGCACGTGCGTCTTTTGTTTACAATTTAAGCATATATATATTTTTTTCCTTTTATTCTTTGTCTCTTCCCCTATTTATTTTCCTTTTTTGCTTTTTTGTAAAATATTGAAATTAAACATCTTGTACATTATTATTATTATTATTATGATTATATAACTACTATTGTTTTTTCCAGCAGTGCTCTTTTAACTGATGGGGAAAAAACAGACAGTCGCACATTCTCCTGAGCATACAATTACTGCGCTACAATGAACAAAAAAGACAAAAAAAAGAAGAGAAAAAAATCCAGACTATTAAATATATTAATAATTACCTGCCTGTTACCTAAGCGAAAAAGTATCTATATATGATGAAAGAACACACCTGTATACTGTAGACTAAACTGTATGGAAATCTAAGAATTTACTGGGAAAATAAGTTAACACTTTTTGTCTGTATAAAAAAAAAAAACAACAACAACAAAGTATTGTACAATAATAACTTTGACCAGTGTCTGTTGTTGTGTTTCATTGTGTGGCTGTGCTTTCTTTAATTTCTTTAATATTGGGGAACACGCATGCATGAAAATAATAATCACACATTTGTGCCAAACTCGAAAGCAATAACATTCTTGGAAAATAAAGCCTAATATCAGACTGGTCGATTATTTTACAGTATCCAATCGCTGAAGTCTAGCTTTTAGTGAATATGCTGAAAAGAACTGGGCATTTAGTAGTATTTTTCAGGATATGACAGGCCTGGGTGGCTTGGGTTATTATCTGTGTGGAGTTTTGTTCTCCCTGTGCTTATGTAGATTTCCTTCAGGTTCTCCAGTTTTCTCATGTGGTTTGGCCGTGTTAAGTTATCTGCATGGTTATCTGTAATAGACTGCCATTCAATCTGGAGTAAATTCCCCTGGATTGCATTCAGTGTTCCTGGGAGAGGATCCAAATCGACTGCACCCTTGAGCGGATAATTCATTTACGAATGAAGGAATGAATAAGTGAATTAGTGTATTCTAATTTTAAATGATAAATGATGTACATTTCATTTACAGCATTTAGCAAACCTTATTATCCAGAGCGACTTAAGTGCCTTATAGGCACTATCAAAAATGTCCTCATTTTTTAAGGTCTGTGAAGTCTGTATAGTTCAAAATCAAAGACAAGTTAGTACACATTGGTACAGCAAGACAGTACGAATTGAGTATTTTTTTCAGGTGATTAAAGTGATTTTCCATTAAAAAATCCTTTTAAATTCTTATTATTAAGACAACATTTAAAAGAGCTAATACAACCTCAGATTAACAACACAAGTATAACATTTTTAATTGTGATGAATGAAGCTGGCAGCACAGTGGTGTAGTGGTTAGTACCGTTGCCTTGCACCTCCAGGGTTCGGGTTCGATTCCCGTCTCCGTGTGCATGGAGTTTGCATGTTCTCCCCGTGCTTGGTGGGTTTCCTCTGGGTACTCCGTTTTCCTCCCACAGTCCAAAGACTTGTAGATGAGACTAATTGGTGTTCCCAAATTGCCCTGCGATGGATTGCCACCCTGTCCAGGGTGTACCACGCCTCATGCCCCCCGTGACCCTGAATACAGGATAAAGTGGTATAGAAGATGAGTGAGTGAGTCAATGAAGTCAAAAAGAAAAAAATGTGGACAATACTAAGTACTCCCATGATTCAATAGCTTGTAGTTCTACTTTTAGCAGCAATAACTTGAAGTAATCATTTTATGAATGACTTCATCAGTCTCATGCATCATTGTTGAGGAATTTTGGCCCATTCTTCTTTACAACATTGCTCTTCAGTTCATTTGAGTTTAGGGGAATTTGCATACGCGAATGAAATGTATATGACAAATTCTCCCCGTGATCGGTGGGTTCCCTCTAGGTACTCAGGTTTCCTCCCACAGCCTAAAGACATGCAGATTAGGATAATTGGCATTCCCAAATTGACCGTAGTGTGTGAATGAGCATGTTTGTATGTGTGTGTGCCTTGCGATGAATTGGCACCCCGTCCAAGGGCTGCCTCATGCCCTCGGTCTCCTGGAAATGGCTAAACCCCCCACCCACCCTCCTCGTGACCCTGTATAGAGGATAAAGCGGTATAGATGAGTGAGTGTCCCATCACAGCATTTTAACTGAGTTGAGGTCTGGACTTCCAACCTGACTAGGCTATTCCAAAACCTTGATTCTTTTATTTTTCAGCCATTGTGATGGAGATTTACTGGTGTGCTTTCGATAATTGCCCTCAACTTTGACCATTGACTGTTGGACAGATTGACTCTAGAATACTCTGGTACACAGAGGAGTTCATGGTCAACTTATTGACTGCAAAGTGTCCAGGTCCTGTGGCTGCAATACAACTGGCACTGGGCATTACAGCCAAACAACTGTACTTTGATCTCATCTGTCGTTAGGGAATTGTTCCAGACGCCCTGTGGCTTGTTCAGATGCAGTTTTTTAACCTAAGTCATGCTCCTATGTTCCTTTTAAATAGAAAATATTTCTTCCGGGCAACCCTTGCAAACAAACCATACTTGTTCAGTTTTCTTTTACTTGCACTGTTATGGACTTTAACATTTAACATGCTTGATGAGGCCTGTAAAGTCTGAGATGTAGCGCTTGCATTTTTTGTGTGTTTTTGCAGTTTTCATTTCTCTGAGCATCGTTTGGGTGAATGTGCTATGACCAGAGGTGGAAAGAGTAATAACATTTTGTACTTAAGTAAAAGTACTGTTACTTTAGTGAACTTTTACTGAAGTACAA